>JANHFX010016694.1:45186-89967 GCA_027560015.1 Chloroceryle amazona | reverse complement strand
GGTGCGCCCAATTGCGCAACAGTCTGGCAGGCTGGTGGGAGGATAAATACCGCTTCAGAGTTGTCATCTGCTGATCTCCCCTGCTCCTCGTTGCACTCTCCTAGGTGGTGAGGTGCTGCTGGCTCTGGGATCCGTGAGTGAGGTCGGCAGGTAGAGGTCACCTTTCTGCTCCCATCTACACACCCATCAGTGCTTCATATTTACTCAGCAGCCCCTCAGCTCTATACCTGAACATCCACCCACTTGTCCCCCTGACACCTGTATGAAGAACTGGCTACTGAGGAGGAAGGCAACAACCCTGTCTCATCTGTAGTGGTCTCTACTTACATTTGCAATGGTGGAGACAAAGAGCATGATGACAGTGGCGATGTGTACCACAAAGATACCAGCCAGTAGCACCAACATCTTGGGTCCCTTCTAGGTGGCCTCACCGACGCAGAGAGCTCTGGAGGAGAACAAGAATAGAGGCACAAGGTGAAAGGAAGGGCTGAATAACAAGATAGCATTACTATAAGCTTTATTTACATGAGAGAAAAGATGTTGATCTTAAATTCATTCTGGAATCATGTAGTCAGAAAAAAAAAATTGCTAAAACCTTTGTCAAAATCTTTGTCAAAAGGGAGTTGCTCAAGAGTATAAAGAAAGCCTGAAGGTAAAGGAACCAGTTTGGGAGGAGATCTAGAGCAGGGGTAGTTAGGTTGGGGGCATTTTAAAAATAGCCTGAGTGTATACACATGTTGCTTAAATTGGTGTGTGATTATGTAAAGCAAAAATGACATACTGCAGGCCTACAGTCCAGGAAGAGGAGGTTTTTGCCCACAGGATTCACAGAGGTCAGGAAAGATTTTGCTTTCCTGTTCTCCCTTTCACTCTCATGGCACAGGCTCCTCCAATTGCTCTGGGACATGACAGGTGGTTTGTAGTGGAGAACTGTTTTCCTGGATGCGTCAGGTGTTGAGAAGCAGTGGAGAGTGGACTGAGGGGCTACCCCTACTCAGTGGCCTGCTCCATTATGTTAAGAGAATAACTAGAACAGAAACAACACTGAGGTGTTGTGAGGCAGAGTAAGATGCTTAGGTTTGCAATGAAAACTGCCTCTTTTTTAAAACTTGAGGCATGCAGATCACTTTATTACTATAATGAGATTCACTTGTAATGCAAATTCCTCTTTGTTTGGGGATTTTTTGCCTCTGTACCCTGCAAGCTTTTATTTTTTGTAAGATTCCCTGTCAGTAATGAACATCAGTGATGGGATAGCTTACAAAAAAAAAAAAAAAGGACACGAAGGGGAATGTGCTTTAAATAGCTCTCATGACACTGTTCATCAAGGCTGCTGACTTCTCCCCTGAAAACATAAAATACAAGAAACAAATCTAAGCTGTGAGAGTAAGTGCAAACAACTTACACAAAATGAATGAGCATATTTCCCCTCATTCCAGGCATTTACTAGTAATTATGCAGTATGGCCACAGAAATCAGGCCAAAGAATTTACTGAGTCCACTCTGTGCCCAGTGAAAGACTGCTTCCTAGAAAGTTTTACAGGCCTGTGTTGCCTTTTCTCTTGGTACTGCTGGTACTGAAGAACAGTATCAAGTATGTGATTAATGTTGGCTGTCAAGTTATTTTGGTCCAGCTGACTCAGGTAAGGTTTGATGCTGTCAACGTTTGTACAGGGTGTGATAACATTGTCGTGGAACAGCACAATTATATTTTATGATGTCTTTCACTCAAACTGTCATAAAAGGCTTTGTAAAGTGCCACAGATGTGGGGTTTTCTACTCAATGACTCTACCTTCTTTACTGTCTTTTCTCTCATTGTGGTCATGTATGGGAGTGTATTCCTGTAGATTGCTGCAGCTATTACTTGCACTGGTTTGGATGCAGTTTCCCAAACTGAAGCAGGCAGGCAGAATTCTTCAGTGGCTTTTTGTCCAAATCAGTATAAGCTGATGACCAGAAGGAATTCCTTTAGTTCAGGATCTCAAGGAATCATCTCTGTTTTGTCACTCCTCCCACCCAAACAAGTTCACTCCTTAGAAGGACGGATTAGGTTTGGTGACTGCTCCTATCTCTCCAGCAAGAACTGGAGTAAACTGCTGTGAGGTTTACTTCACTTAGAAGGACTACAGAGTTGTTTATCCCTGGCTTGCTGAACATGGCCCGGGCTTGCTTGTCTGCTTTCGGTTGTCTTAGCAAATTCCTCATGACCTAGGCTTTGATTTGCCTGGGTGGCCTGGTCACTATGATCTCTCTTGTCACAGTATCTGTCTTAATGATGTTCTTGGAGAAAATACAGGCTTCTTGGGATTTCCTCTCTGACTAAAATGGCAGTCATTTATGAGTTCAGCATTGCTAAAATCCATATTCTCAATATGATATGCAGGCATGAACATACTTGACCTGGATGTTAAACCCCTTCTTTATAGTGACCACAGAAGGCATGAGAGTTTCAAAATGCTGGTTGGCAACTGATATGGGTATCACTACAGTACGTTGAGCTAGGAAACTATTGATGTTACCATGACTAGGTAACTATGTATCTGTAGCAGGTGCCTTGATTAGAGCCTCTGACTCAAATCTTCCCATCCCTTTGACTACTTGTCATCCTTTTTTCTGATTACCTTGTTTCTTACACACACTGTAATAATGAGTGCTCTTGCCACCATAGTGTATTATTGGTAGACATACACCAAATTGTGGCAAATTTGACTGCTCTGAAAGTTGCCTTTATCTAACAGTGGCTAAAACTTTCTACTTTCTTAGATGGATGTAATTTTCCATGGCCTCTTTATAAACTATTTCAGCAGGATTTTTTTCTGATTATTTCTGAGGAACTTCAAAAAACCCTGTAGTTGAAAGACTAAAAAATCTGCTTTCATAACACCCTAAAGGACTAGAATAGTCCTTTTACATGCATTTTCTGTTTGCATTCAGAAATGAAAATGAGGGATGTTACTTTTCAATGTGAAAAAAAGAAAAAACAAGCTATGCCCAGAACTTTGACCATATGCCAAGAAAAAGCCCAAGTCTTTTATACTATTCTATTCTTTTATAATCTTTGGTTTTGATTTTGTTTTGGTTTTTTTTTCTGCCCTGTTCTCACATGGCTTGAGAGCACTGTTAGTTCAGGTGCTTTCGGTGCACCTATTTCCTGAGAACGTCAGCACCTCTCCCTGAATACACACTCTATCAATTGCAAACTCCCCTGGGGATATGTGCTCACAGCTTAGTTTTGATTCTTTGTGAGTTAAAGCACAAGCCTCCCTCTCTATTCTTTCACTTTCCCCTTCGTTCATCTCTCTTTTAAATGAAACGCTAGAGAACAATCCCAAAGGAGCAGTGGGTGAACATACTGCATTGAGATGAGATCCATCCCCATCTCTAAGGGTATGGCATGGACATTTCCTCCCATTAGACAGAGAAGCTGGCAGAGCATTGGTGATTGACAGAATACTCTTTCCTTTTCATTTCAAGTGTGAGACATCTTTCTCCGCTACAGGGTGGGGTCACATTGCTGGAGCAATAGGACACAATTGCATGTAAATGCCTTTTCTTCCATTCCCCTACCTAAAATGCAGCTGCATTTGGCTGTCCTCACTCTTCCTGGGCTATGAGTCAGTCTTAGACTTCCTATAGCTGACAGTGTTTTCCATTGACTCACCCCAAAGCTCTCAAACCCACAATTATTTAACTCTGCAAGTGTTCAGGACATTCAATTATTTAACCCTGAGTGTGTTCAGCTCTGGGCTCCCCGGCATAAGACATGGACCTGCTCAAGTGGGTCCAGAGGAGGGACACAAAGATGATCAGAGGGGTGGAGCACCTCCCCTTTGTGGACATTCTGAGAGCTGGGGTTGTTCAGCCTGGAGAGGGCTCTGAGGAGACATTATAGTGGCCTTCCAGTACTTAAAGGGGGCCTACAGAAAAGATGGGGGGGCCTCTTTATCAGGGAGTGTAGTGATAGGATGAGAGGTTATGGTTTCAAACTGAAAGAGGGTAGATTTACATTAGGTATTAGGAAGAAATATGTTACTGTGAGAGTGGAGAGACACTGGAACAGGTTGCCCGGAGAAGTTGTGAATGCACCCTTCCTGGAAGAGTTCAAGGCCAGCTTGGATGGGGCTTTGGACAGCCTGATCTAGTTAGTGGAAGGTGGTCCCCACCATGGCAGGGGGATTGGAACTAGATGATCTTTAAGGTCCTTTCCAACCCAAACCATTCTATGATTCCCAAGAACCAGACAAACGAGTAGTGAATCCTGCGTTAAGCCTCCTGGCACATCTTCCAGAGGAGAGACCCCAGCTAAGCCAAGAAAAATAGAGCTGAGACATGAGAGTAGAATGACTACTGAGGTAGGATGGGCTGGTGTGGCAGAAGGAGTGAAGGTCATGCACCTGCTGAATAGCCTGAGTGAGTCAAGAGAAGATCTTGCACTGATGACAGCAAAATGAGTTTCCTTTTCCTGGGATGATGGACGAGGAGAAATAACAAGCCACACCAACAGTAACCATGAATCACAATCACCACAGCAGCTTTCAACACAAAAAAAGCCTACGGATAAGCATGTCAGACTCTTATCTATGTAGAGACTACTTCTGTGACCATGCAGGAGTACACATATGGGGGAAATAACACAGAACTCTGCTGTACCCTAGTTCAAATTCAAGCAGGCAAGCACTATTCATTAAAAACTAAGACAGTGTCTTCTCATGCAGACAAAGTGTAGCCACCCATATAATCCTTCTGTCTACTTAAGTATTTTGTATCTTTCTATCTGGAGAGCAATCCAGAGAAGCAAGTCCTTGCTCTTGATTTGCTGCTTAGCAAAGCTTCAGGATGGAATGCAAAGTGCCTCTTGGAGATACAACAAAGACCAACAGTATAGTTCCTCAAATACAGGGAGTGGGTTACTCAGGAGGGTAAGCCAGATTAGGTAGTGGTCCTTTGCTTTTGGCAGAAAGTGCACTGCAGTGAAATGATTAGAGGGGAAGTGTACAGGATGTTTCTGCAGGATGATGGGGTTGTTTGGGGTTAAAAACCAGAACACTCTCAACTAAATCTGAAATATTTCAGACCTGAAGTGTTCCTAAAGGATGCATCTGAGTTTGATTCCCCTCTCTGAAGAGGTTCCTGCTTGAGACTGCATCTCCCAGAGTGAGTTGATGAGGCATATTGTAAGAGATGCTGACTGAGAGGAGAACTCAGCCAATAGCCTATAGCAACCTATAGTGTTTGGGGAGCAGATGGCACCTAAATTCCATCACCTGTGAGCACCACGTTGAACTCTGGCTCCTCTAAAACTTTTTTTTTCAGCTGAAGTCCCTTGGGTTTTCAATTTCTCAACAAGGGAAAGATGGCATTTCAGAGAAAATGAAAATGATTTTTGTCCAGAATGTCAACAAGTCTCCATAGAGTGAAAGCAACAGACATGAAAGAAATTCCATCTTCCCCAACTGCCACCACAGAATATAAGGAATGCAGTAGTGAGACCAGCGGTCTGTCTCACTTTATATGCTGTGTCTGATGATGGCAGTAGGAAGTCCAATATTTAAGAGACAGCACATGAGCCTGGCCACTGTATAAGGTGGCACAGAGTCACATCAGGAATACTGATGTTTCAAGTCAGCGCCAAGGCCACTTGGGAAGGAAAGGAAAAAAGAGCAGAGGATGGGTCAGAAAATAAAAACTGTTTGGTATTGTTTAACAGTCACAAACTGTCACCTCTGTCACTTATGCATTCCTCAGTGTAAAGCCAACCTATAGATAGCAATACTTTCATGATGCCACCAGTAAGAGAAACCTCAGGGTGTGATAAAGACTTCTGCAGAATTTGTAGATCTGCCTTTTGACTGAGCTGAGGCCCTGACTGCATCTCAGCCCTGCTACAACTGCACACCTTGTCATTGTGAGCGATAAGAGCGTGAGTCATTGTGCCCAGGATCATTTGGCAAGATGCAGAGATGTGAAGATCTCTGTGATATTTTGGTGGTATGGTGACTTTGGACCCATAACTTTGTTACTAGAAAGCTCATGACAACTTAAAAAAAATCACAGGGAAGGATCTTTTTGCTTTCACTATTTGCTCTGTTTCTTGCTTTAGATCCAGGTGAATCCAGAGTCCTTGCTCACTCCAGGTTTTTATGTATGCCAGCACTAATGTTGACAACCTGGCTTTGACAGACTGGCCTGACTCAACTTACAAGTCAGATGCTTTTTATAGACATGTGGATGAGTAGGCTGGTGCCTCTGGAAAGAGATTTCATATATGTGGGAAAAGAGTTGGGCAGGAGGTGTGCATGAGCACACGGAGGCCTTTGGAGCCTCTGATTAATGTCAGTGAGAAGATTTTGTGCATGCATGGGTGGTGGCAGTGGTAACAACATGGGGTACAGTGAGTCTGTAAAAGTAGCAGATGAATGTCAACCAAGCGGAAAGCGTGAGCCTCCTAAGGGGCTACAACTGGAAATAAGCTTAAATAAATGGAAGATTTTGCCTGGTTCTTGGGAAGCATTTCTTGCTGGTATGGTCTCCAAGGGATCAGGGGAATTACCTTCCCAGGGGAGTGGTAAAACCCCAGCATATGAATCATTTCTTGTGGGACCAGACAAAGTCCTGAAGAATCCACCCTTGGTAAGAAACCTCCACTTGCTGAGAGATCCAAGAGGGAGTCTCAAAAGATGATGAGCAAGGATTTTCCAGCTCCTCATGCTCATGATTCATATGAGAGTGGAGAAATATCAGAGCTCCTAGGGCAGACAGTGAGAAATTGGCATTTTCTCCAGAAGAAACCACCTGAGAAATTGGCATTTTCTCCAGAAGAAACCACCCTCAAGCACTCAGCCATGTGACAACATCAATTGAAACTCCAAAGCTTGCTTGGTAGTAGAAAGGGGAAGAGACAGCTGCCTGGAGTCTGGCAGGCAGCCAGCAGCTGCTGCTGGAGGAAAACACTGTCACTCCTTACATTAGACACGCCAAGGAAGGGCTGGGACTGCTGGGCAGCCAGTAAGAAGGAGAGGTGGGGAAGGGGACCTCAGAGCTAATGGAAGGACAGGTGTTCCTCTACACCTTTGGAGGTGTGATGGGGAGTGCCCTCAACCCTTAGAGCGTTGGAAGGCCCCTAGGTAGATTAATTAGACATGGGAGTTGCTGGGACTTGCAGGAGTTCAGACAAGATGCTGAGATATGTGAGAAATGTTTGTGGGAGGACCAACGGTTTAGGCAATGACATGGTGCTTGTAGGGCTGTGCATCTGCAGCTCCGTGTGTCTCCCCCTATGAAAGGGAGCATGCATCCGTGGTTTCCCTGTGAGCAGAGCTGGACCATGTGAGTGTGTGTCTGTGTACGTGCTCATGCATGGCTTCCTTATGGGTGTGCATATCTATCTGTGCAACTCTGACACTGACAGTGCCCATGTGGGAAAAACCATCTGACAGTAAAGTTCAGGTTACAGTGTGGTGTGTGCAAGAGTGCACAGCTCATTTCTGGTGGGACTTTTCTGCTTTTCCTCCTTGTAATAGCCTTTAGAGGTGGAAGGTCTGTGGAGCCCACATCAGCTGTGCTTTTGGCTGCATTTTTAAACTAAAACTGCAATTCTCTGATTTACATAGACAGTTTTGTAAAAATCTTCCTTTTTTTTTCAATAGAGGGTAATTCTGACAAGTAAGTATCTCCTTATCAGATAGCGTCCCTCTCTCTCAAGACTGCAAAACCTTGGAACATGCCAGTAAAATCTACAAGGCATTGAGGTCAGTGTGACTTTTTCATCTAAAGCATCTAAGCTTTTGGGTCAGCGTGCCTCCACTGTGTCCTTGCTCCTGCAAGCCAAGTTGGAAAAGACTGCGCAGGATTAAATTGCAAAATTGTGTGATAGCTTCTTCTTTAAACCCTCAGTGCATGAGTGATGGACTTGGGGAAAGAGGAGTATGCATAGAGGCAGAAGCATGAAGATGATGCACAGTCTGGAGTTGGTCAGTGCTCTGTTCAGGGTAAAGGTGGTCATGTGGTAAAATGCCCTATCTGACTTCAAGAGAGCTTCTTGCACCTTTGATTAATATGGGCTGGCAGAAGGGTATAACTATCTCGTTATATGCAAAAAATGGCTTTCCACAAGGCATCACAAACTCCTCTTGTTGGGCCACACCACAGTGGCCTGGCTGCAGCCACTGGAGGCCAGCTAGCAGTCAGATTGGCTCAGCTGTCTGAGCTGGCATGACCAGTGGCTATGCTGGTCTCAGAGCCCAGCTTTCCTTCAGCAGTGGTCCGTGTTCCCAGAGATGGTCTTCAGCAATCCCCTGACCAGCCCACTCCCAGATCTGAGCATTTTATGACTTTCCCCTCTTGCTCCCATGGCTCTCACTGTCCTTTCCAGAGGCTTGCTGGGGCCCGTAGGGGAAATGTCTCTCTGGAATGAGAAGAATGTGGACACTGGACCCAGTTGTGGCAGCTGATTTCACAACTCCCTGCCTTAGGCAGATTCTGCCCTGTGAGGGCAAAAGGACAGAAAAAGTCCTTACCTCAGATTTCCTCTAATCCAAAGGTATTGCCAGGTGGCCTCACACTACAAAAGCTAGGCCTTTGGCATGAGTCACTGCTCATCTTCCATCAGCCACTCCAACACTCATAGTTCACAGCATTGCTCTGCATACCTAGCCCAGGATCTGTCCTTGGCCTCTCAGTCATGGGTGTCTCCCCATGCATGCAGTACAGACTGGTTTTCACAGGAGAAAGGGGATAGATCTTAATCAAGAGCTTGGCAAACTGGTCACTCCTCTGGGCAATGTGGGTTGTGGAGCTGAGTTGTCCTAACCAGTCCCTCCCTACCATGACAAAGCATAGGCTACATTTGGTCTTATTCAGAGAGCAGCTTCCATGTACTCTCTGCTTTGCGGCAAACAGTTTGGGAGGAGGAGGGTGCATGAAACTGCAAATTTGTCCAGGGTATCCTCCTTGTCCAGCTGTTCTAACTAAGGGGATACTTTCCAAAACTGTCCCAGCAAGGTTTGTAGAAATCATGCCCCAGACGGCAGCCCTGAGATGTGTGGCTTTGCTGCCCTCCCTGCAGTGTAACAGCAAAGAGCAGTTTAAGAAAGAAGGCACTCTGGGTTTCCCTCTGGACAGTTTATATGGAGAACTGCTGCTGGACCCTGTGTCATGCTGTGCATGACTGGGTGTGGATTAGCTCTAGCAGTATAGCCACATTTGAGCTTGTGCTTCAGTACATTTATTAATGTCCAGTATTACAGAACTGTGGCTACCAGTTAGTTATCAGGTCTAGCAGGGGTTGCAAAAGAGTGGGGCCATGGAGAAGAGCCTCCTTTTCTGTACACGCTGCTTTGTCTCAGCAGAAAAGACTCATGAACTTCTAAGCATCCATCTTCAGATGGGGAGAAAGGAAATCCCTTTTTTTGCCTCCCCTTTTGGAAGTGTAAAAGAACACCTCTTGCTTCTTCTTAATGGGAGGGTAAAGAATTGTCATCCTTTAGTCCTTTCTCATTACTTGTTTTGCAGGAGGATTAAGGAAAAAAGTTAGGAGTGCCACACTTGCAGCCTGCCCTGTGTTGTGTTGGGTGACATTGCTGTTACCTCCTTACTGAAGGGTACAGGCATAGGAACTCATTGAGATCAAAGGGGTCTAGTAGTGCTATTTCTTGCCTTATAGGGCCTTTGAGTATCTGAGGGAGAATCCCAGCACAGCGTCAGGTGCCTCCCTCTTTGCCATCAGGTATAGCGCTCAGTGAAGAGAGCACCCATCCAGCAGCTAAAAGAAACTGGGAGGGGTGAGCGAGTGGAAATGTGCTGTGGAAGCGGTGTTGTTGCGTGGGGTTGATGGGGCCTGTGAAGCCCTGTAGGAGCAGTCAGGGATAAGGAAGCAGTCTATACCCTGCCACCCCTCCCACTTTTGCTCTGAAGAAACTCAAGCAGGAGCAGGCTGAGTGCCATGGGCCAGCCTCACAGCTGGGGGGGTGATGAATAGAGAGAAGGATTGTGCTTGCCACAAATCTGTCCCATCTCATAAACAAGGCCTGAAGGCGGGTCTTTTAATAAATAATGCTGGTTATTATCAGCAGATCTCCCAGAACCCTTTCAAAATACAGCCTCTGCTCCACCCCAGGCCACCAAACAGTAATTCCTGCATACACTTGCATTGCTTGCACACTGAAAAATTCAAAGACCACCAGCTAGGCCAGCAGGGCTGGTTTTCCAAACCCAGGACTCTGTCCTCAGCAGGGTACTGAAGAGCACTAGTAACCCCACAGCTCTGAGGCACCCACTCCACAGAATCCCAAGACCCTCCTCCATTAATTTGTCCTTGGGTGCAGCTTGACTCCATCTCTCTCAGATGTCTACCTCAGGATGGCACGTATCCAGTGGAGATGCCTAGATCTGACAGGAGGGTAGCCTGGATGAATGGCTCAGACTTGTGTGCCACGTGTTTGAACAGTTAGTCATAGCTGGGGGGAGCCGACATGGGAGCCTACTGGGAGGAACTCCTTAGGTGGCTGTGCACAGTGCCGCATGAAGGAGTTGCATGTCCCCGTGTGCTTCCAGGCAATGCAGTGTTAGTGATAGTAACACACCTCACTTTTGCTCCTTTTCCTGTACTGATCCACAAAGGAGCAGTAGAAATAAGCTGCCTTTAAGCCAGCACTCTCAGTGCACACAGTCCCAATGTTTGGCAGTAATGTGAGGTGGGCTGGGTGGTGGTATTTGGCTGACTTAAACCCCTGTTATCAGTGGAACAATACCTAATGGGCTCCAAGTTTTCACTCTTCATGCCCAGCTCCTTCTTGTGTGTTTGCTCAGAAAAGAATCCCACTTAATCCAGAAAAGTCAAGTGGGCAGTTCTTGGTCAAAGCTCTCAGAGGTGCCTTGAGGAATTCAAAGCTTTTGAGTGAAAATTGCTCTGTGGCCACAGCATTATTTTTCTTTCCCCTGCCTCCCCCCAGACTGATTTCATTGTTAATCCTGGTAAAGGACAACTTCCAAAAATGCTTTCTACCCAGACTGATTGCCAACTGCCCTGAAACCACTCACTGCCTCAGTCAGCTTCCCTACCTCTCAAACACATCTATTTCTCAGGCAGGAGGCACCCCTGCAAGCAATAGGGCCAGAGGGAACTTTGAAATTCACAAAATCCATCCTTCTGCCACAAGGTTAAGGTCAGCTCAGATTTTTGGCCATTCATATAGTAACTGTCCACAGCATTGTCCCGAGCCTGTGACATTCCTGGCCAGACTGTGCTAAATACCGTTTCAGTCTCTTTCAGACCCGCAAAACTGTGCAGAGGTGGGCTGGGTTCCTGCAACAGGAACCAAAGGCTGATGCCAACAAACCGGCTTTGCTGCACTCCCTTTCTCAGACCACAAAAATAGTTCAGATCTGACCACAAGATACAAACCGTAGCAGACAGATGAAGTGAGAAAACCAGTGAAGAAGAGGAGGGAGGGGGTGGTTGCATGGTAAAAGGTAGGTGGATAGGGAAAATTGCCAGTCTCTGCAGTCCTACACTTCCTATCACTGCCTCCCCTCACCACACCCCATCATGAAGCCCATGGTGCTCTAAGCAATTCCACCCGCTTCCTCACTTTGTCTCTCAGTCCTCCTCACTCCAGAGTACGTGCTGCCAAGGAAGGTATAGCACACATTTCTACTCATTGTGTGCCTTTGTTTAAAT
Organism: Chloroceryle amazona; assembly: GCA_027560015.1. NCBI lineage: Eukaryota > Metazoa > Chordata > Aves > Coraciiformes > Cerylidae > Chloroceryle > Chloroceryle amazona. The sequence continues at coordinate 78,289 of JANHFX010016694.1, read as the reverse complement.
ACTGGGGCTTGGCTTCAGCCTCAGGAGCTGGGACCCCAATCGAAAAAGTGAGGTCCTCTCCATTGCACCCTAAAGTCTGCACCTTTGGGACCTATCAGAATTTAATTGCTATAATTGTTGTTGTTTTAAATTAAAACTTGGAAGACTTCAGATGGAGGGAAGAGAGACATGCATAAAAATGTGTGAGAGCCAGAAACGCTGAACCAGCAATGCTAATTTCAAGCAGGTGTTTTCCCACATTTGTAAACAATACTACTCCAAAAGCATATGGCAGCCCCTAAACTGGGCCTGGTGCAGGTTGGGCACCCTGTGCCTGCACCTTGGCTGCACATGTCCTGGAGACAAAAATAACATTGTCAGTGCTCTATGGTTGCAAACAGGGTGCCTTGCAGTGTTGATTTGCCCCCTAACTGCTGGAATTCAAAACAAAAGCTGAAAGATTAAGATGCATCCTGTAGCGAAGTCGTGTGCCAAGTTAAAGAAAAGTGGCAAAGCAGGGGAGAAAAAGCAAGCTGGAGCTTCTAGGTGAGGGGAGTAGCCGACAGTGAGAGAGAAAAGTTGCTAAGGATTTTCGAGAGCAGCTCTTACCGTGTGGGCTTGGGCTGGTCCTGGCACCTGTGGAAGCAGGAGCGTGCTGGGCTGCAGTGCTGATGTCCTGGAGCGCAGAGCTGTAGTGAAGGGGAGTGACCTGGCGCTGTTTTAAGTTTCCTCCGCTGGTGCGGGAGGGTGGTGTCTTTTCACTGTGCTTTAAAGGAGTTACTATGAATCAGTCTGCCTTTAAAGACAGGGAGAATTAAAAAAAAAAAAAAAAAAAAAAGAAAGAAAAAAAAATTAATGAGCTACGCCCTGCTTTGTTGGCAGGGAGTCAAGAGTCGCTAAGAGGAAACCAGCGGTTCAAAGAAATCTGTGCAGGGCTGCCTCTGACTCAGTGTGCAGGACAGAGACCACAGGCTGGAAAAACGACTGACGCTGATCCAGCTGAGTAATAAGAGGCCCACAACAGCATCTGTTTATAAAACTGAACTTCTGGTTGTCATAAAAAAGAAAAAAAAAAAAAAAGTATAGTTACAAGTGTGGCAACGGGACTTCAACAATACAATCACTCAAACAAACAAACAACTTGTTGGCAGGGGGCATGGAGAGCCTGTGTGAGTCACCACAGCCCCTCCCCATGCTGCAAAGAGAGAAGTTGAAGAGGCTGGTGGCACAGAGGAATGAAAATTGGACCTTGTAGGGTTGACATGGACAAGAGTTTTGGGAATATACCAAGGAGCAGAGATGTTCAAAATGCAGCTCCGGCCTGGTGGTGACTGGAGTAAGCTGGCCAGATGGTGGTTGTTCGCTTCCATGGGGAGGGGGCAGGCAACAAAGAAGAAATAAGGAGTTTGTGACTCACAGTTTTCTGAGGTCAGCATTTCTTGTCATCTTCAAGACCTCTAAAAATAGATTCTTTACATTTGCAGAGAATTGACTCGTGCAGTTGTCTTGTGGATGCTACAGGCAAGATTGAATGGGAATATGCTTGAAATGTGGGTGAAGGGGGAAGAAGTTTGTCAGAAAGCATCTGGGTTAAACTCTTATCCATATTGTGATTAGAATTGGTGATCTACTACTGCAAGGAACCAAGCCTGCCTTTGCAGAGACCCAGAAAGAGATAAGCAGATCCTGATAAAATACCTGGTAAATGCCTTTCCCATTTTAATGAGGGGGACACCAGATGGCCTTTATTTAAAAGAAAAAGTTGGTGCTCTTTGAAGACCTTGCTATTTTTTAGATTATTCCTTCTCTCTGACGTTATTAATGTGTGTCTGGTCTAAATTTAGACTATAGCAACCTGCTTAAAAACAGAGCTATGGATAAAACATCAGCAAAGATGACACATATGGTGGGCAAAGGCATCATGCCCAGACAATCCCATGGGAATTTTGCCACTGATGGAAAATAAAGACAGATTTTTGTTCCTTGAGGATAGAATAAGCCCAACTGTGTTAAATACTTGTGGGTTAGAATGTGCCTGTTGGTGATACACATGAATATGATATCCAGGGAAAGAAAAATATATTTGCCTACCCTGCAGAAGGAACTGGCATTTGCACTGAGATGCACTGTCTGTTTGCCCTTCCCTGTTCCCCCAGTGGAGTGTATTGAAGTGAGGAATGTTCAGCCCCACACAAAATACTGCAGTGCACTGGAGTGAAGAGGCCCAAAGCAGACCCTCTGGAGCAGAGTTCAGCTGTGGTAGAAAATCCTCTGCCCCAGACCTGTTCACAAGTGACTGTCCACTTGCTGGGGGCATGCTCACAGAACTATTTATCTGACACCCAGCAGCCAAAACACCTGCATCTAAAACACAATCTCAATCAGTGGAATCAGTGGATCCCCCTAAGAAGTTGGGTATGAAGTGACCTGTGACTGGCAAAGCATTATTTGTCCAGAGAGAGAAAATTCATTTTGTACAAATTGCTCTCTAGCCTGGGAGGTCACATTAGGCAATGGCCAACATCAGACGCTTCACAGGGAGGCAGTGGCGTTCTGCAGCGTCAGCAGCAGCTTGCCCACAGGAGTGTTGCTTCCTAGCTCTCCATATGGAATTGTGTGTCCCCAGCCAGAAGAGTAAAGAAAAGTAACCAGACAGGCCATATAAGTTGGGACTGTGGCCCTGGAGGAGCACTGGTACCCTGCCAGCAACTGGCTTCATCTTTGTTGCTATACCTGTCAAGCCAGGTACAAGAGAGGGGCTAGCCATGAGTGTCAAGTGAGCAAAGGTGTGGACAGTTGCTTCTATATGGGAGCAGTGCTGTATATGGGCAAGCTGATGGTTTAAGCCAGTGAGGGTAGCCCCCTAATGTCAGGATATGATGAGGTCAGGGAAGAACTCAGCTTCCACTGAACAGATTGTTTTCTGTTTGGGAATATTTCCACCTTACACCTGGACAGGGAGACAGACTCATGTTGATAAGATTTGTCATGTTTTCTGTAGCTGTTTTCTGTGGGTGAAGCATTAGTTCAATAAGCCTTTATGTGTGTATGCTCTATCCACCCATCTAGAGAAGAGACTAGTCTTTGTGTGCCACTGTCAACTCATCCCTTTAGGGTGTGTGGCTTTCACAAGGCAGGTTGCAATAGAAAACCAATGACATGAAAAGTCTCATAATGGTATCAAAGGTCTAAAGCATGCTGTCAATTTGACACGCTAAGGTTGAATTGCCTAAGATCCTCACACCATAATCCATGGTGTCCTTTGACCTAAGTATCATTCATTTCACAGCAGCTAACAGGAGATGGTCAGATCAAATCCATGAGAATTTAAGTTGTGGGAATCTAGATTGGCATTTCCATGGGCAATGAGAGGGTGAAGATTTCCCATGTGTGCCATGTTTTTGCTGAAGCTCTTCCCGAACGAGCAGTTTGCAGCTGCTGTATGTTTGTTTGTTTTGCCATGCTCCACACATGCAGATGTCACCACTGTGTGTGAACAGTAGTCCTTGGTGTAACAAGATGAGCATCCAAAGTTATATTAGATAAGACAATCATTAAGCTTTCACAAGCCCGGATAAAAGGAATAATGGACAACAGAGAGTGGGATATGGGGTGTGGAGTTAGGGGTGGGGGAGGCATGGTCAGACATGGCTGGAAGCATCCAGAAAAGATAGTTTCTGGACAGGGGGGTACCAGCAGAAATAGGCCATTGTCTCTCTGTACTTTATTCAGATGCCAGAATCTATGCTTGTGAGAAGTTTATAGCTGAGTTCCCATGCTCTCTGGGATGCTTTCAAGTACAAATTCAACAGGAATTCAACATATGTTATTTGGGCACGCTTTTCTGGATAACACACATTTCATATTAAGCCCCCTCCGTCTAAACAGCATGTCTTTCCACCTAAAGATACTTAAACCCTTTCCTCTCTCTTATATGTGCTATTTACTCTGTGCAACATCCTGCTGTTGGGTTGCAGGACAAGTAGAATGATATGGTCCATGATGTTTGCTACTTCTGTGCTTACGATGACATAGAGAAGGCGGGGTTGAGCCTGAGCTGATGTGTGGGTTTAAAAAAATAGAAACCAACAAGTTTCATGCCACTCTAGCAGTGTAACTGATGTGTTTGTGTTTGTATACTGGGGTTATCCATGTGATACAGTAATTTGCAGAGACATTTGATACATCTTAGAGCCATATGATAAACTGCATTTGTCACACGTGATCCTACAGGGCTTCAAATGGGACCATCCATCCACTGGAGAGGAAAGGGTGATGGCTGCCTTATTTATAGCTTCTGTCAGTTCTGAGGAAGCAGATATCTGAAGTCACACCTTTATGGTTTTGGTCATTTCTCTAATGTGTCTTACCATGTTCCTGTCCCCCCAAGGACTGTTAGATTTCCAGTACTTAGGGCAGATGACTTTATGAGTTCAGTGGTACAAAAAATGAGTGCAATGCAGTCAACACTAAACAGATGTGATTCTTCCTGCACACAGTCTGGTTTTTAGTTTTGTTTCATTCTTTCCAGTGGCAGGGATGATCTCTGACCCAAGTAGTTTGTTAAACCATATGAAGAACAAAACATACAGAAAAATCTACATCAAATTTTTCCAAAATCACTGACTGCCAGACTGAATTATCTTTTGAAAGTGGGTGATAGGTACAGAGTTGAAAATGCCCTGGGTTTATAGTATTTGTGTAGGAATGGTTTGACACAAAGCTTTAACAGGCAAGAATGGCAACAGTCCTCTTCAAAACTTGAGCATTATGAGTGGGGTCTATGCCAGAATGCATTTCCCACATCCTACCTACCACATATGGGAAGCCCCAAAACTTTCCTTGTTTCTTAACAGGAATAAAAAATGAATATCATCATGCAATAAGGAGACCATTCCTACCATCTCTTGCATAGCGATTAGAATTTTAATTTGTCCTACTATGTGAAAAGGACCATACATTTCGTTCTTATGTTGGAAAGGGAAATAAGGATGGATTATGATTCCTGTGTGCAGTGGGTGGACTGGCATCTCACACTGTATTAGAGCACTGACATTCACGGTGTGAGCTCTGCAGCAGATTGGGCTATTCTGACAGATTGGGTAAATGGCAATCTATTTGTAACTGGATGAGGTTTGGACCAGTTGTCAGGGGGTCAGTGAGCCCAGATGTGCCTTACCTTCCCAGATGTTGATGGGTGGGCTGAATGTGATCCTTAGGATGAGGTTTTGAACACCTGGAGGAGACAGCATGAGCTGGCTGGTGCTGGAAATAAGAGACCTAAACCTGGGAAAACTTAACTTTCTTCCATGCTCTGGAGAAAAAGGTGTGGTGAAATAAGAGCCATCTGAAATGAGGTGGTCTTCCCCTGCTTTTATGAGAGTAGAGGAACTGTACTCCCCATCTCATTTTCCATTACTTTAACTTCTATCTCAATCTCTTCCATTTTTTTGTTGGAAGCCGCCCAGCCGAAGACATTTACTTGTAATGTGCAAATGGTACATCTGCCCTGGCAGACCATCTGAGATATTGCTTTCCCCAAGAACTTCTCCCATTCCACATCAAAGAGGTAGTGGCTGGTGGTATTTTCGACCTGCACATGAAGGCCTCTCTCATCCATTCTGCCAACTAAGGAGGTTTCCTTTATTGCTTTCTCCTGCTCCTGGCTCATTTCTACCTCTGCCTTCTGTGGTTGTTGTATTGTGCAGTACATGCTACTGATCACTTCACCAACAGGTTTTGCCATGTTAGTGGAGAAAAAAAAAATAATCCTGCAAGCACCAAGAAATGGCATGAGTTGACAGTGTCTTATTGTTCTCCTTTTATTCAGTACTGTCAAAGGAAATTTGCTGCAACACCATCCTGCATCCTGGACTTCAGCTGTGTCATTGACTGTAGAAATAGACCTTGTCTAAGAGGCCAAAGCAAAGGCAAGCACCATTTGTGCTGTGGTTGGGTTTTGATCATGGGACATCTTTCTATATACTTTCTGCTCCCATGGGCTATTTGCATGTGTAAGCTCTACTTGACGTTTGCTGGGCTTTCTTCTTAGAGCAGATGTTGGAGTACGGAGAAAAGGGTAGGATCTCCCTTTTCAGCAAGAGATGAGGTTTGTATGGTGCATGAAGGCTGACTGTACTTGGTTCTCCACAATATCTTGCCTTTTTAATCTATGGATGTATTTATTTAAGTAACATTGTAGTGTCACAGGCTCTACATGTATTCAGGAAGGGAGAGTGATAACCTACAAAGATAAATGGCAGAGACTGCAAGAGACCTGGCATATGAACAAACCAAGTAGGCACTTACTCAACTACACTGAGAGAAAACTCCAGAGAAGACTTGATAGGTAGGGCAGTGGTACCTGTAGTGGTCTCCCAGTGAGGGGAAGGTTTGGTGGGAGAGGAAAACACCTAGCTCAGTGCAGTGTGACGAGGGAGAAGATGGAAAACAGGGAAGTGTAGCTGAGATGGAAAGACAGGCTGGGCATTGACAGGGGCAAGGCAGGTCAGAGAGGGCTGAATAACATGGGTGATGCAGCCAGTAAGGAATGAACCTCTGAGCTCCAAGTCCCTGAGCAAGATTCAGAGGGCTGGCAGGAGGCTGGGATGTCCTCTCCCTCCTGTTCTTGCATGGCAGAAGGAAGAGGATGATTTCTAGGCTTTCTTTTTCATGCCCTGACAAAGAAGGAAACTATTCCTGCGACTGAAGAGGAATGGTTCCCTTCTGAAAGAGGAAACATCTGCATGGGTCACACTATGGGCCAGCTTCTGAGTTTATTTGCAGCAGTGCAGAACTGAAAAAACTTGCATCAACTTCATGACAGTGCCACCATGTCAAGAAACTGGTGGTGAAGATGGCAATTGAGGCAGAAAACCTCTCACCTCAGCAGAGAGACTGAGGGTGGAAACATCCTTCCTTGCTACTTCCTCCCCTGCTTCTTGCCAGCTGTCCATGGGTATTTTGAGGGGGAACATAAATTGTATTTTTCTTCCCCTCACAAACACATGATCCCTTTCTGTGATTTATACATTCCCAAACAAAAAAATTTTCATGACTCCATTCCTTCTCCTTTTGTAATGTACATTCACCACTTTCGTGGCTCCCTGGTGTTTGAGGCAGGACACGGGCAGGAAATAATAACACAAGATTCAAACTGGAAAAATGCAAACCTATATCAGGGGGGAAATAAACCCAAAGTTAGCTATTCAGAGGGTGGGAGCCTTTGGAACTTACAAAAGAAATAAAGCTGGAAGCAACAGGGACAGTAGACAGAGAGCTGGAGAAGAGCTTTCAATGTTATATAGCACTTAGTGGGGAAGAAAGCAGCCAGTGTCATTTTGAGGTCTTCACATGCCTATGTCCTTCTCACATCCACAAATCTCAGTGTCATATTTCACCCCCACACAGCCCCTATCAGTGATAAGGACAATCAAAGTTGAAGGATCTGTTTTCTGGGAGGACTTGCCTCAAATCCTATGGCAAGGGATCACATTAGTGTGGTCCCAACAGTGCTGTGGAACTGAGGCTGCCTCTGCTGGTCTATGGTACCTTCCCACTAGTCAGAGTCAGAGGCATCACGTCCCTGTGCAGCCTGGTGCTGGGAATGTGAGGGAAGACATGAGCTAGACAAGGCAGGGGAGAGAGGGAGCATTCACCACATCTGCGGATGATTAGATAGCACAAAGAATTAAAAGACTTGGATTTTTGACCTCGAGTATGTTTATAAATGACGATGCTTTGTGAGTGTGGAACAAAAATCAGCAAGAACATCTTGATGGCACAAAATGATTGTTTGAATTTGATAGTTGTGTCAGGGTAAAGCCATCCCTGTGAGATAGACAAAAAATAAGAATGAATGAATTTCAGCTAAGGACATGGCAGACTGGTAAAGAGCACTCCCAGATGAAGGATAAGGACTCTTGGAGGTCAACTGAGGAAATACTTAGTAAATGTGGTCAGTTGAGGCAATTTTTGAACCTTGGACTGAAGTTTAATGGTAACCCCAAAGCTGTAGGTACTATCTTGCTGACAACAAATGTTACATCTTCTGTGATATGTAGGAGCATGAGTCTACTTTATAATACTGGTCCAAAATAGACTACATGATGAAACTGAGCAAAATGAGTTGCAATAGCTGTGCGGTGGCCAGTTTCAGTATGAATGATGTTTACTGGGTCAAGGTGAAACACAGAAGAGCAAGCAGCACCATCTTCTTCATCATTTCTGGAAGAACAGGGCAAAAACCTTCTGAATGCAGGGTCTGATCCTCTTCACAGTGCTGCTGTGTGTGTCTGTGTGTCTCTGTGTGTCTGTCAGGGTGAGCAATGTGCAGGCAGGGTGATAGGCCATTCTGACATCACATTTCTATTATTGTGGCTGAAAAGGCAGCAAGCCACATGTTAGGAACTCCTATGTAGTACTTGAGTTACATCTCTTATAGCTTGTTATATTCCTTAATCAGGTGATGTTTTCTACAGGTGGCGGGGAAAGAGGCCTTTCTGCCTCATGGACTGCTTGCAGAACATCTATTCCCACCAGGCATTACCAGAAGCTCCATCTGGCTGGTTGTGGAGTCCTTTTCTCTGTAAGAAAAGTGTCCAGGGTGTAAGGGATGGGTGGTACTGGTCTCCTTTGAACCCTCAAAATTTCATGGCAAGGATGCACCCCATGTGACTCAGAAGCAGCCGTGCAGCTGGGCAGACCAGCTCTGATCAGGCAGTGAATGCTTATGGGCTGCACTGCTGCTTATGCAGTTCCTCATGCTGCCTCCCATCAACTTGTTCCAGTCCAGTGCTGTCACCTTCATAGCTCAATGTAGAGATGATAACTATGCCATGGACCAAAGAGTGGGCATGATGGAGCTCTGATGCTTAACAGAGGCCTCTGCATGTCACAGCTACCAAAATGATTGCAGAGTTTTAGTCTGCAGGGTGAAAACAGCAATGAAAAATGGAAGCTGCAAAGTTTTTGGTAGCTGAAATACATCTCCATCTCTTAGAGAGGTTCATCTGCTGTCTCTGCTGTCCCTTTTTGGGAGAGCACGATATGTGGGTGTATGGAGACATGAACTGCCAACCTTTCTCCTTGCTGGAAACTAATTCCACCCAATACTCACACGAGTGACAACTGCTGGTTGTCCCACTTTCTGTGCCAGCTGGCAGCTCTGTCCCAGCAGCCACTGATGCTGCTCACTAGTGTGTGTCACTGGGTATGCACTGTGTCCCTCCCAAACCACCTGGGGAGAGTTCCAGAGATGAGAGGCACTGAGTCACAGGAGATCTGTGGGGGTTTCTCCTCCCAGGAGAGTAGTCTCTGAAGGCAGGTTGCTGCTCTGCTAATACCTTGCTGGGTACCATGTGCTGAGTTCTTAATACAAGAAAGGCCAGCTTGTCACTGTCATTTTAAAATCCTATTGCCATCTAGGGAAATGTCAGCAAGCAGAAATAAGCAATGGGAGGGTTTGACCCAGACAGAAAGAAGCTTTTGTTTTCTGCCTGTCCCAGCCGTCAATGGTGTTGGGTTGCTCACTGCTGCTCAGAAAAGCAGCTCTGGAATTTCTCTGCCTTCCATGAAGGCTGAAGACACGTGAAATGCCTCTGCCTGACAGACTCTTATGGGAACAGTTGGGATGCTGAAATGCAACAGGGGGAGGTCTGGCCCTGGGCCTAAACTGGGAATCCTGGAGAGTCCTCTGGCAAAACTAGCATCTTGGTTTTGATCACTTGGTTTCCACCTGTATGTGCAATTGATACCTAAGTGGTAGAGTGACTAAATTTGCCCACTGTTTCTGCTACTGGGTTTCAGCTGCATCAAACAGTGGGGAGGAATAGAGGGGAGGGGATGGGTGTGAGTGAAATTCCTGTCTCAAGAACTACAGAAGCGTTTTCATGCCTGGGATGCTTTCCTATTTGCTTTTCTTCAAGGTGGCCCTCTTACCTTGGAGACACCGTGGCACCTGAAAGCATGGACCACATGACCTATTTACAGATATTATTTACATCTGCAAAGTCAGGAGCAGAAGACATGTTTTGCACATCAGAATCCCAGTTGGGGGAGTCTGAGGGACTGAATTGGAAGAGCTGGGGTGTATCAGAAGAAGCTGTCAGGGTGACAACCTGTCTCAAAGAGCTGTGGTTTGGCAAAGGAGAGTGGAGGCTGTGCTATGCCCACATTTGGCCCACTGGTCAGTTTTTGGATCCATTCCACTCTTGATGGATGGCTCAAGGAGGATCCTTCTGTGTGCAGGTTTGTTCACAGCTGGTGGAAACTTGCCCAAGGTATCCTTGCCTGACAGTGTCTTAAAGAAAGGGAAGTACCAGGAATGATACAGGTCAAGGAAGGGGACAAGTTGCAGTGGGATGATGCAGATCTGCACCCTATCCTCCACTGATGTGAACAGACCCAACCTTTCCTGTGCAGTAACTCTGTTTTTCCTGTGAAGCCCTCACATCCCTTGGAACTCAGGAACACAGGAACTAGTAAGATATGCATCCAGTTTCTTCCATCCCTGAATTTGATAGAGTTAATGTCCAGGCCATTAAAGCAATTAGGTCTAGTTATCGCAGAGTGTCCTCACATACCTGCTGTCTGAGCATTGCATCTGTAAAAGGCTGGTGCCAGCCAGTCCTGTACATGGGACCACTCTCAGAGGTGAGCACTGGCTGTGGAGAGGCCTGCCAAATGGGATCACAAGTTAGAAAACAAGCATCAACCTGAGCACTTCAAATGGTCAGTCTCGACAAAGAGCTCATCAAAAGGATCTCACAGGTCTCTCTGTGCTAACACTAGTGCTATTCAACACACTTATCATTTGGAGAGGAACGTGAACAGCAAGTTAGCAGTTTACTGGTGGCCCACAATTATTCCAGAGAGGAAGTATAACACTGACTGCAAAGGGTTGAAGAAAATCTCCTGGAAATGAGTGGCTGGGCACTCCCTGGCAGATGAAATTCAGTGGCAGCAAATGCAAGTGTATTCCACATCCTGGCTGTACAGATACACTGGCTCAAAGTCAGCTGCTACCAGCAGTGAAAGAGATCTTGGATATAGACAGACAGCCTGATGAAAAAATTATCTCAAGGCTCTGTAGAGGTCAAAAAGCCAAACAGAAATGTTAGGAAGACTACAGAAGAAACAAAGAACATGATTACACTTCTGTGTACTTCATGGGCTGCTGAAAGATTTAAAGTTGTGAATGCTTCTGGTTACTCATTTGAAGAGCACAGAGAAACACTAGTTAAGAATAGAGTGGACAGCAACAATGATCAGAAGTAAGAGATAGTTCCTGGGCAAACTCTGATTGCTAATCTTGGAAAATAACATGCCTGGAAGGGAATCACAAGTGGTATGGAGAATGTTAACAGAGAACTAACATTCATGTTGTCCCATATCACAAAAACTAATGTCACCTGATAAAATGGTTAGGCAACAAGTTTAAAATAAACAAGCTATGGACTTTTCCACATAGGTATCAAAGAATAAGGAAACTCATTGGCACAGGCTGTTGTTGGAAGACAATGAATGAATGAGTTGGGCACATCTACACTTTTCCTTTGGTGACTGTTGAATGCAGCAGAACAGATGTTACTATTTCATCAGAAGTGTCTTAAACAGCAGGCTGATGGAAGGTGAGCAGGTGTACTAGGGAGTAATTTATGTTTCCTCTGTTTCTTATACTTCTTTCTTTAATACCCAATGACTGCTAGAGAAGAAATACTGGTTCTTCAATCTGGACTAGTACAGGTCATCTTAAAATTTTAGTAAAACACTTTTTTTTTTTTCTTTTTTCTGTCATTTTCCAGCCTGGTGAGATATCACAGAAGTGCAAAGTGAACCAATGAGCAGGGGAAGACCACAAACTTCTATATGGAGAGCTGACATCTCATATGGACATTCCTAATGTTCTTTGCACTGGTGTGTTAGTCCATACCATAAACCAGAAATAAGGACTTTTGAGTGAAAGTAAGTAAAGATTGTGGTCATGTTTCTAAAATGAGGAAATAATTATTTTTCCTATTAGCTTTGCCAGGGCAGTAGATGTCCTTAGAAATTTAGGAAGCAGAAGAGAGACATAGTCTTTCATTGCTGGATGAGCAGTAAATTTGCTCTGATCCAAAAAGTTACACCTGTCCAAGCAGGAAATGTCATGTTCCATATCAGCAAGGAAATTTGAATTCTGTGTATTTGCAACTGTGAGTAGAACATTTGCAGAAATAACTCAGTAAAATTTGTCCCCAGGGATGCTGGTCTTTCTAGCTTGCACAGACTCATTGCTTGGGGCTAAATTTCAATTGAGGAGAATAACTTTGCATGAATAAACTGGAAGGAGGTATAGACTGTCCACAGACAATCTTTGCTGATGGAAAGATAACTAGCTATAAGTCCAGGACTGTGGGCTGCTAGTAAGAGAAATATGTTGGTTATGGCTTAGCACAGTTTCAACCAGCAAGTGTTCCTGGTCACAGCTTCTCTGCAGGTGTGTAAGATTCTGTCACAGCTTTGGCAGGGGAGAATATACTTTTTGCAAAGAAAATTATGTTTTCTTTATTTGGCACTTTCCATTTCAAATGCCTTGATTGCTGATGTCTGTCATGTCACTTCATGTCCAACTTCAACTCAGCTTTTAAGATGATATGTGTCTTGAACCATTTCAGCTGTGGTTCTGCTGTTTGGTTTCCTGTTCTTCTCAGTTTCTGACTTCACCTTCTCTGCCTGCCCGCCATCCTCAGTAGACAATGTTTTTCCATTTAGAGACAAATTCAAGGCATTCTCATCCCCTCCTCCAGTCCTGGAGACAAAAAGCCCACATCTGGAGGCCATTCACAGCTGGAAGATCTCTTCTGACATTCCTTGCTTTGAAATCCAACCCGTGTAACCTTCTATCTAAATACTCTGTGCAGGCATGGCAGAAAGAGCCTCTGTGAGGGGAGTCCATGAAGAAGACTGTGACCCCTACATCATTTACCAAGTGCCAGGTTTCAAGATTACAGACTTTCTTCCTCATAAGACATTTGCTATTTGGGTTTAGGGCTTCCTAGTTTTGAGATGTCCAAATACCCATTTTGAAAGCAAATAAAAAAAGGGGACTTTATTCTTCTGATCTGTTAAACATAGCCAGCAACAGTTAAATGAAGCTGTTTGAAGCATTGCGTGGGTTCCAACGTCCATAACTAATTTTGTATAAATGGTCCGGCTGGTGACCTGTGAGCTGCATTTTGTCTGTACAGCAGTTCAACCAGGCTTCTAGTGACATTTTCAGCACTGAAGAGTAAAACTTTAAGTTTCGTGCATCCTCCTTGCCCATGTAGAATATATTGCTGTAATCTGACACGTGCTTGCCAGGAAGGTGAATAATTTGTAATTCCATTTTAAGTACCTTGGAACAGAGGCTTACTTGTTATCTTTGCATTTGCTTAGCCTGTATATGCTTTCATCTATGACTGCATTACTGAGAGCTTTACAGTGCTAGCAACCACCACTTGTCATTGTTGTAAATGTCCCTGTCATGACTAATAGGACAAAGATTGTTGAGCTGCTGGTTAGGTATTTAATGACTGGCACAGACGAAACAGGTGTGTCTTTTACCTATGAAAAAAAGGGTGTCCTGTTTGTTTCACAATGGGATTCTGTCTGCTTTTATGTTCTGATAACGGCCAACAGCTCCCTGCACCCTGTAACACAACCCTTTCCTGGGAGAACTCACTGGTCTAGCAAAGCAATAGCCCCAGGGGTTTCACACTGTATTGGATCTCTGGGACCCAAATGGGACCAACTGCCTTAACTTCTGACATCACACCAATGTACTGTTGCACCCATATTGTATGCCTGCTTGACTGCGAACAATGTTCCTTCTTGTACTGCAGATCCAAGCAGACTAAGGAGTCTATATCATTCTACATTATTATAATTTGAAACCATTGGTTGCTGTATTTTTACTCTTAAAGTAAGCGAGCTTTATTATGAGGAGAATGTATGTGTATGTATATGCACTAAAGATGTGGAGGAATATAGTACTAAAGAGCTGTGTCCTTTTTCTAGTTCTCAACCTCTGAGAGTTTAAAGGCACCCATTCACCTTTTTAAAAATTTATTGCAGGATATGACATATGCTGTCCTGTTTCATGTCATACTACTACAGGCACTGTTCAGCTTGTGTGTCTTAGGAGAGTCATAAAGAGGACAGTCATAAACCTCTGAATGAGAGCGATGTAAACCATGGTGCATTTTATAGGGACTTGTCTGACTCAATTTAGCTTTCTAGGCTGGACTATAAAATGTAATATAATAATCTGCACATTTCTGGGCCATATTCAGCCTACAGAGTACCTCAGTTTGATTCACCTGTTGTGACTATTTCCCTGGGAAGACTGCTGAGGGAATAAGGTGTTAATAGCTCTGGGGAATTAATGACTCTTTTTTTTTTTTTTTTTTTAATCATGCTAGAATTGTTATTTGTGTGATGCAATCACCAGAACATCTGGAATAGACATGTATTTTGGGGAATAAGGCTACTTGTGCTTAGAGCTAAAGTGTCCCTAAGGCTTCATATACCCAAAGGAATACCTTTATAGCACTGGGATTAAATTTGCATTGGTATAAAAGACAAACACAATACTCAGTACTCAGTTACTGACACCTTATTCTAACAGTTTGAGGAAATAAACTAACCCAAGGTGTATTACTAGTAATGATTATTACTGTTATCTGCTCTATGGCAATACTGAGAAGCTAGGGCCCCAATGTGCTGGGTGCTGGTCAGAAATGTGATTAGCCACCACTGTCCTCAGAGGTAAATGTGATGCTGAAATGCAGTAGTGATCAGTAGTGTGATTGTCACAGAGATCTTGGTCTCTGTTTCAGAGTGCAAGGATTGGCCTGATAGGAAGCTGTTATCTTTTCATGTGCTCTTTCTAGACATGTGATGCTGACCTTCCCACTTGGGTTATTCTGTTGCTGGTGACCACATGGTTGTCATCGGGAGCAGTGAGACCTGCCTTTCAAGGCAATCAGTCCTGTCACACCGGAGTTGTAAGCTCTTCTTCACCTTCTGTGGGCAGCTGGAGAAGGTCACAACTGCTTCTCCCACAGTCTGCGCTGGAATCGTGGTTTCTCATCAGCTCTGAAAATCTGTCTCTTGCCCCCAGCATTGCAAGTGGTGTGCACCCAGGTGCCCTGGGTGAACCAGGGCAGGGCAGGGCAGAGCAGGGACATGCAGTTCTTCTGAAAAGCTGGGCTTGTACACACAATGATGAAACTTTGTCTTGGAAGGATGGAGGCAAGTGAAATACACTGCTTAAGGGAGAAGATCCAAAAGAAAACAGCTAGAGTAAAGAAAGAGTTTGAGTGAAAGGAAATTTTCAGTTGAATATCAGGAAATCTTTGCTAGCAACTGACTTTTGTTGGTATGTGGAATAGCTTCCCAAGGGAAACCCAGTAATAGAAGCACAGCCTGTCAGTTCTGGTCTCCAGAGTTGGACTGGACACAGGAGAACACACTGCAGGCCAGGAAATGAACTTGTTTTGTTTAGGACAAAGACTGTGGGTGTGACCCTGCATCATAAAAATCCAATGTGAGTGTTGCCAGTGACCTCAAGGAACATCGTCTTCTTCTAAACTGTTATCCAGTGATGATTTTCCATCTCTTCTACACTCAGAGTTGTTTCTTGTCAGAGCAGTAGTAGTGGTGGAGTCAGAAGCCAATCCAAAACCATGCCTTTCCATTCAGTTCTGCTCCTTGTTCCCTTCAGGCAGCTGTTAATGAATGGTGCAAGAGTCTCTTTGATGCACGGAGCATTAGGAGGAGAGAGGCAGGTCTACTCCTCACCGTCAGGAATGGGAGGGAGCACATCCATTCTGTGCATGAGGCCTGCAAAGCTGTATTTCTTTGATTAATTGAAACTCATCCTGGACTCTGATCTGTCAGAGGCAGGGAAAGGGGAGGGAGTAGTTGCCTTTTCACCAGGCTTGGTCTTCCTTCACTTGTTCCCTCTCCTTTCCTGGGACTCCTCTGCCCAGTAGCTCTTACAGCAGAGTCAGGTAACACTTTTCTGCTCTTTTGTGATGGTTTGGTCCCAGTGGACATCTGTCTTTTTCCAGATGTACCTGCCCCAGGAGCCATCTTCCTAGCACTCTTTACAGTCCTTCCTGGTGTTTGCCAGTTATGCTGAAGTGTGCTAGTGCTGGGGTGCACAGGGCGGTGTGAAAAGGGTGAAGGCAAATAACTGTGATTTTAAAAGTAAATAATTTAAGCAACAATAAACTCCCCACCTAGCTAATCACAGTGAACAAACATTCTGCATGTCAAAGGTGTTTCTGAAGATAAGGGTTAGCACAGTAAGTCTCCTGCTTCCTTGGCTTTATCTAGCACTCAGCACTTAATGCCACCTAGCTCTGCTGAAGGCAAAGTCTTGTCCCTCTAAGCAGAACTGCCAGTCATTTTTCAAGGTCTTTGTACTGGCAGTAAGCTCTCAGCCTGGCAGGTATGGTGTTTTCCAAGGGAGATGGATTTTACCCCTAAAACTTTGCCTTTGGCTCAGAGTGCAGTGTTTGTCTGGAGGAGGAGAGAAAAGGGACAGATATAGAAAAAAACTCATTCTGATGGCTGTGAGAACCAGTCTCATAGTTGCAAACTGCACTTGAGCTTGCAAAGTAGGCTGACGCTTTTGGTTTTCTCTTTCTCTTTTTTAATTAACCATGCAAATAGCACTTGCTGGAGAAATTCTCTGTTTCCTCAGCTACCCATCCAGGGGGAGCTCTACAAAAGAAGTCCTGGAGATTACTGCTGAAGATTTGGCCTTGTGACCTTCCAGACATACATTGACAGGCCATTTCCACGTTGTGATGGTTGCCTCACAAGTTGATGACAATGGTGCTGAGGCACAGTGACAGCCGTGTCACACCAGAGGGCTGGTGATGCTGAAACTCTAATACTTGTTTTGCAACAGTGCAGTGCTTGCATCAGTGTATCCTTGAGTAATGAGTGCAGGCTCAGTGACAGGGTGACACTACCTATGTGCCTATCACCAAGTGCCACACAGTGGTTTCCTGGTTGAGTGTTACCAGCTGTAGACCTGTACAGATGAGCTTGAAACTGTGATGAAGACCAATGCCTTACATACAAAACCATCCTTTCATTTGTAGTATAGTTATTTTTGTGTTATGATGTAATGATCAAGACCATGGCATGTAAGAGTCTGTGGACTGTGTTACAGAAAACTTGTGCCTGGCAGGGTTAGAGGCAAAGATAACCAACACTACCTCTGTTGAATGGCTTGAAAGCTTATCAATGGTTAGATTTCAGAAAGTACCTGCTGGGGGGAATCTTGTTATCAACAGGTGCTTCTAGTGGGGTTCCTGTGGAGGTATACTGTTAGCCTGATGGCACTGAACTCATTTATCAGGAAAATTTAATGTCTGGCAGATTTGCATGTCACAAATAGAGAGGAGAGCAATGACAGTAAGGTCACCTCAAATCACACGGGCAGAAATGGATTTCTTGAGTGCATTTCAACAGCAAAACGCCACAGCTACCTTCTTGTAGCAAAGATTGTATGTAGGAAGAGTCAGGGAGATTGGAGACAGTATCCTGGAACACAGTGTCATACACCATAGAGGATATGGTCATTACAGTAAATAAATTTTAGGCTAAAATCCTTAACAGTTTAGGAAAGATGTCACTTCTAAATATATGAGGGGAATAGCAAGTGAGACATTTTCATTCTTTCAGTTCTACTAACCTCTGTGTCCAAGGTGAGCAGCAGAAGTGTAACTTGTCACCCTTTAAACTCTTGGTCCCCTGAGAGCTCATGTCAGGCACTTCAATACTGTACTGTCCAGTTGGCCCACGCACCTGTAAGATTCTTGTCCCTGGAAATGAGGTACACAGGTGAGGACAGGAGGACTTGTGCTTTGTGCTATGCTCATGTGGGGAAGGGAAGCTGAGAAGGACCTGGAGTACAGACATGTTTGGTGAGATCATACTGGAGTCTGTCTTCTTCTGTTTTCCTGTTTGTATTTCTCAAAGGATGCTGGAAAACTGGAAAGGACTTAAAATGTAGTTTAAATAAGAGAAAGTTAAGAATTGACTTAATCACAGTCAACAAATACTTCACCTTCTGGAGAGATTTCTGATAGTAAACAATTCTGGCAGAAAAGGTCTTGTCAAAATCTACATTACAACTACACTAGTAAATAAAGCGATCCAGGACCAGTTCCCTGAATCTGAGGGCAACTGTCCCAGCATCCCTCTGAATAAAATTTCTTCTCCCCCAAAGAAGGTAGCCTTGCCCAAATAACCTCTTAGGAGTGATGCCCTGACGTGTGGTGCCAGACTCAGCCCTTCTACTAGCTGCCACAAGCCAAAACTTGCCACAAAGCACGCTAATAGTTTAATAATGCAGAAAATTGCATGCCAGGGCTTGAGTACATGTCCTGAACTGCTTATCTTGCTAATACAGAAGTCACCTCAGTGGCTGGCAGTTGATGGCCATGTAGAAATAGGGTCTGCACTCTGAACTGGGAGGCTGATTAGCCAGTGGGATGGTTTAGAGATGGTAAATTCCTTTTTACTTAAACCTTTCAGTCCAGCTTGGATATCATCCTAAAAGTATAGAGATATGTGAGAAACCATGGCCTTAGTGTGGGCAGGAGAGAGTCCAAAGGTAAATGCTGTGCCTGGGGTCAGGTATCTGTAGTGTCCAGCAAATGCAGCTGTATCCCTGAAGGGTGTGATCACTACAGGGAAAGACTCTGAGAACATCGTAATGACTGGAAAGAGACTCATTCTCCATTATCACAGCACTTGATTTAATCTCTCTACATGCGGGATAGGAGATTGAAGTGGCACTTGCTGCACTCCCTGCTGCCTTCTTCTGTGGGAAGTGTCAGTGCCTACATATAGCCTAGTAGCTGAGAGGGACTCTGGGGGCTCAGAAAAAGAGACAGAAGCTTTTTGGAGGTGGACATAGGCATTCCAAGACATGGTAATTTTCTAAGCAGTGATGGAATAAGCTGGCTGAGATCCTGCAGGTGTCAAGTTATTTTCCCTGGATGTATGTTTTGGTTATGTGCTAGCGAGCTGGGTATCTAAATCAGGGTCCTGGTTAAAGTCAGGGAGTGAAGAGGTGAGGAATAGCACAGGAATCTTCCTATTAGGAAATATAGTAATGGTGGATAGTTTTGAGGTATGGCTCGTCTGACATTCCTGCCTCCACTTGCCAGGATACAACCCCAAGATGGCAGTTGGTGATGTCTGGGACTCCTTGTACCTTACCAGATTTGATCTGCAACCCACGGGCTTTTTCTTTAGCAACAACAAACAGACTTCGGCAGTTCTTCTGTCCTAGAGAATCTCAAAGCCACTTGAGGACCACATTTGAGCTTTTAAAAGAACAGTCTCCAGATCTTCATGTGAGAGGTTAAGCCAGCTGTAAAAAAAAAGGCTATGAAGGATTGTGGGAAAGTTCTATCACTCTAGATTTTAATTTCCATTTAATAATTATTAACTATGTTTTAATCTATGAAGGGAGAGGAACAGCAAATCTATTCCAGCAAAGCTGTAAAGCACATATTTAAGGTCTGTAACAGGCTGTGGGTGGAAAGAAACACCAGTAAATTCCAGAATGGTTTCGTTGAAAATCTTAGCAATATTGCACTTCAAACATCACTGTCATCCTAAATCCGGAGCATGACGACTGCAGAGGGAGGTGTTATCCTGAACTGCTGTGTTAGCCCAAACCAGGAGTTGTTCCAAGGCTAGAATAGTAAAATGTGTGGTACAGTAGGACAGATGGACTTTCCTAGGGATGATTGAGGAATGCTCAATACAGGTTTGACTTCAGATGCTCATTAGCAGAGCCCTAGGACATCCTTATGATTGCAATACAGATAGACTTGCCAGGAGTAGTAAAGGGTGGTGGCACAGGACAGTGACCTGTTTTGAGGCCATGAAAGGGGAACAGCTAACCTGTGACTGCATCAAGTTATGAACTGAAATGCTAGGGATTTTGAAAGTCAGGTTTGTGATATACTGGTAAAATTGTGTGTGAGTCTTCAGGACTGATGGGAGTAATTAAGGATGTTTGTTGTGTCCAGAACTGGATTAATGAAGGAGTGGAAGACAATCTCTGCAATCTCTGCTTTAATCCAACCCTTTGAAAGCTGATTTCAAACCAAAGCAAAACAAAGGTCTTGCTTTAAAAGGAAGGGGGCTGGGAGAGAAGCCCCTAATCAAATGTTCAAAAATCTTTTGGTGAAAACTAGCAGGAGAGTCATGCAGAGAGCTAGAGCTGAGCCCTCCCACTTCTTGCACAGTCTTGAAGACTGACTGTGAGTGACTGCAGCAGGCTTAAGCCAAGTCACAGCTCTCTCAAAGCCACCCTCTTTACCACTGACCTAACCCTTAATCCTCACCCACAGTGTCCTCAGCATAGCTCACCTACATATGCATCATCCCGCTAGGAGCAGTGCCTCTGAGCTGTGTTCCCTCCTATTCTCTCCATCCAGTCTTTCTAGTTTCACAGACTCTGTAAGGCTTCAGGATTCAGTGGTTTTTTTTGTATCATCCAGGAAGCAGATCCACCTCCCTTTCTCCAGCCCGATCTTCTGCCTCACTTACAGATTCTATAACTCCTGTGAAAGAGTTTCAAGCAACTCAAGCTACAGCAAATTTAAAAAAAAACAAGAACAAAAACAACCATAAACAAAAACACACAAAACAAGCAAACAAGCACAAAATCAAAAAAAACCCAAACCACAAACCAAGCAAACAAACCAAACAAACCAAAACAAAAGTCATAGAAATCAGAAATCAGAAAATCTTGCTATCTTATCCAGTCCATCTTCTCACATTCTAGCCCAGCCCAGTTCTTTCAAGATTCTTGCCTACAGTACATTTTCCAATGCATTATCCAGTCTGGTTGTGTATGATTTAGGCAATGGGAATCCTTTACTACCCATGTTCTACGTATTACTATATTTCACTGTTTGGAAGAGGTTTGTGAAGTTTTCTTTCCATTCTGTCCAGCTTCATTTCTCAAAGCTCTGCCCATGGTAACAGGCTAGGTAAATGTTCTTCTTCCTTCATGTTTACTCTGTTCAGGTGATGGAAAATAATTCTTGTTCAGTCAAGCTGTGTAGCCACAACATTTAATACTGAGTTGTAAAACTCAGCAATTATAATCCTTGTCTACCTGGAAAGACTAATGTTGAGATTAGCATGTTAATAGGTGCTCAAAACATAGAAGACATTGCTAGTAGCATTGCCTCTTTATTATAATAGTCACTTGACACATCCCATCGTAAGGTTTGGCTTTGGCTGCTTTTGCCCTTGCCAAACATGGAGGCAATGTCTTCTTGTTCACATCTGCTTCAGCTATTTTACTGGGTTCTTTTTGGTTTTGTTTTAATTTCAGTCAAAACCACTTAGCTGTTTCTGAGAACAAGG
The DNA here is from genome assembly GCA_027560015.1 of Chloroceryle amazona. Taxonomy (NCBI): domain Eukaryota; kingdom Metazoa; phylum Chordata; class Aves; order Coraciiformes; family Cerylidae; genus Chloroceryle; species Chloroceryle amazona. The sequence goes on along the minus strand of JANHFX010016694.1, from coordinate 56,866 downwards.
CTGTCAGGGGACTGTTCTGGTTTATCCATATTAAAAAAAAAATAAAAATCTTTATGACTTTTTCTTTTAAAAAACACCCTCTGAGCAACATCTTGCTTTAAAAGAATTCCTATTTTTTTCTGTCAGGAACATGCCTTTTGCCATCTATGACAAAATCTTCCCCCCCCCAATTTGTCTAAATAATGAATCTTCAAATAATCACAGCTTGAGCCTGCTCCAAAAAAAATAATGGGGTCAGGAAGGACAGTGGTTATTATTTTTCTCACCATGTGCCTGATGGAAATAATAGCACGTGATTTAAGTTCAGGTTACAATGAACTTGCACGAAGGGCCTTGGATGTGTCTGCAGGGTTGTCTCACTCCGGCCTCCTGTGGTTTAGGATTGTGTCACCACTCCTGGACCCCTCCTGCCTGCATAGAGGTTCACCCTATGGAAGAGATGTCTCTACTCCGTGTTTGGGACCGGGGTTGCCCAGGCAAGAAGAAACCTGGCTTCAAGGAAGCAGGGAGGTTCAGAGAGAGGAGGAGGAGAGATTAAAAAAAAAAAAAAAAAGCAGTAGAGAGGGAGACGCCCAAATTCTCTGCTGGTCAGCCGTCTCCAAAATATTTCTCACTTCGGTTTCCACTGACCAGGGCCCTCCCTTCCCCCAGGACACGTAGGGAAGTCTGGGCACCCCGCAGATCCTCAGCACACGTGCAGCATCCACCCGGCGCTTGCAGCGATGACACCGCTTGCTCCCGGCACTCCCTGCTTCGTCCAGGCCTCCCAGGCATGGGGCTGGAGGCTCAAACTTGTGTCACTGATGCCCTATCCCGACCTGTCCCCTCCCCTGTGCATCCCAGCTATGCTGCCCACCACCACTGTGTGCAAGTGCATGGGAGGCCAGAACACCAGGGATGGCACTTGATGGAAGGACTGCCCATGAAGCCACAACTCCAAAATGCCATGAAGACATGGAGAAGGATACAAAATCCTCATTAAATCTGAGAATAAAATGAGATGCCCTCAATCCTTGATAATTACCAGAACATCCAGAAAGATGAAAGGTGCAATTATGTTATCTAGCACTGTTGTTTTCAAAGCACTCATTGTAACATAATGCCTCTGCTCAGCACTGTAAAGAAAACTGGTTTTATTATTCCCTTTAGACCAGCATATTAGACTGTGGCTCCTCTGACCTGAGCTAGCCACAGCTTCTGCTCTGTCAGGGAAGCCAGCCTGAGAAAATGGCTTGTGCTTTCTGTCCACCCTGTTTGTTGTACCTTTGCCATGCTACCTCTTTATTCATGAATCCTTCCTCTATCAGTTTTTTTCTCCCCTCACTTTTTCTTTCCTTGCCAAAGCAAGGAGTTTTTAATAGCTAAGGAATGAAAACACCTCCCACGCCTCACCTCAAAAAAGCTAACTCTCTGTCTTACTCACTCTTTTTGATTTCCAAACCTCTTCTGCCAGCTTAGAGTCTTCCTTTGAAGCACTGGTTCCTCAAATACTAGCGCGTGAGTATAACTTTAGTAAACCGTGTAACTCCAATGGTCTCAAGGGGATAATCCATGTAAATAATTCAGATGTGGGATGAGACCATGGCATTTAGCAGAGTTGGAAAATTTTTCTGTTGGATATTATGATTTGGCTGGAATCAAGATATTACAAGGGAATATACTGACTTCAATCCAGGATGGAGTAGTATCTGCCTCACAGAAAATTTTAACAGTAGGCTTGAAGGTCTTCAGGGTGCCTAAGTGATACCATTCAGGTGGTATCTAGACTAGATAGTCTTTGATGGCTTCCTCTAGCTCTGCTTATTCTGATTCACTGTAGAGAAACAGAGGAAAAGATAAATTGAAGCAAAGAACAGTTGCTTTGACTTAAGCATTTCCAATCCATGAAACCAAAGTGCAGCGTAGTTTATCTGTACTGTTTCAATTTTTTTTCTTTAAAATTGATATTAAGTGCTTCTTTGTCTCCCAGATCATCTGCATATGTGATGTATTCTTTGCACAGATTAATTTTAGATCCTCAAGTTTTGTCATTATCAAAACAGAGTGTCTCTTTCCCACTGTCTTTGTGCTGGTTCCAACATCAACAAGGATCAGTTCTGCTGTTGATTTCTGTCTGTGGGAATGACTGTGAAGACACAAGTTTATAGTGTGGGTAAACTAACTATTTTTGAACTATCAGTCCATCCATGGCAAGGTGGAATTCATCACAGCTTTTATTCTACTCCATTTCTGGTCTGTTGTTTGTGACCTGCATTGTGCTCCATATTGCTGGAATGAATGAAATTGCTAGTGACACCCAATTAATACAAGCACTGAATGTTTACTCCCCATTATTGCCACCACTTTGACTGCAGTGTAAATGCACCACTAATGAACTGGCCTATAGGAGGGGAAAATTTTGTGTCAGAGACAAGTACAGGACCAGGAATTTGGGCTCTCAGACAGCTTGTTAGATCATGCTGTGGGCCTCTAATGAAATGCATTGATTTGTGACTCTTACAATAACATTTTTAGGAAATCATTTCACTGGCTATTTATTTGTGTATTGGAGCAGTCTGATGAGGTTGGAAAACTAAAGCAGACACTGTGCCTATAAATCAAGAGCAAAATTTTAAGAATGAGTGAGGTTAATTAACCACTGGAATAACTCTTCTAAGGATGTGATGGGTTTTCTGTCATATTTTGTCGCACAGGCAATACTAGTTAGTTGCATAAATATGTGCTATATATCTCTAGCAGGAGCTCTGACTATTGCTAGAAATGGTTTCCTGAAGTTCTTCAGGTTCTGTTATACCGAAGATGAGGCTATGTTGTTGTAACGGTCCCTCTTGATGATAAAAAACCCTGTGACAGTCATTGAGTCTGGGTGTTTGTCATTCTGTGGTGTAACAGATTGAAATCCCATAAGTGGTAGATTTAAAACTGGCAACAATTTTCATAAACGGTACTACCAAATTACAAAGACACATTCCGCAGAAGTAGATCCCCTGCCAATCCTGCATTTGATTTAATGTACTGTGATGAATTAGAAAGCTCAGAAAGAATTAACCCACCAATAAAATGACAGACGGTAAATTTCAAAGCATCTGGGCAGATCTCATGGAATTTCTTGGCTGCTACATGTTCAGTCATTGAGAATGAAATAGTGGGGACAGTCCATGATCACCTTGTAGTATTTCACTGGATGACTCCAAAGAGCAGATGAGGATAGTGAGCAGTGGATAAGGTAAGCGTTTATCTGCCTGGGGGCTTGTATGGACCCTTTCCCAGTTCGGCTCCTCTTTAATATCCTTATAGATCTCTATAAAAAGTTGTCTTTTTCTTGTCTGCTTACAGTTTATGGTTGGCTAAAATTCCTAAATAGCATTTTGTGTGTGTGTTCAAGTGACCACATCCTAGAGTTACCAGAGTTTAAGTACTCTGTGAAAAGCAATCCCCTTTAAATAGTCTTATGTTGCCTATTTAGAAATTGAGTCACCTAGGATTTCTATTGAGTCCTCCAAATCTGTATTGCTGCATTTGATTTTTTTTTTCTTTTCAGGTCTCTTTTCTATATGGTTTTTGAATGGTTGATAACCATAAAGTCAGAAAAAATTCAACCAAGTAAGACTTGTTTTGAAAAAAAAAAAGTAAAGAAAAAAAAAAGTAGTTAGGTCCGAACTGATCACAAGCTTGTTTGTTCATCTTTAACATGCATTTACTTATTCCAATTCAATCCTTATTTCTGTTCTACCACAGACGTGATGTCTAGCAATGTATGCTGCTCATGTTTAAAAACAGAGTTCACCTTTAAATGTGCTTAGACTAAAAAAATATGCCTGCTGAGGTCATTTGCAGAGCAAGAGTTAATGCATCATGCAAACAGCTAAATAAAGGTTACAATCTGAGTGGAATTATTCAGAGCTCAGGAAGAAATCTGGCATTTGCAGTCTGTCACTGGGTTTGAGATGTCTGGCTGTTGAAGTGCCGCTGCCACCCAGAGACATCCTCCTTTGTGTCAGTAAGGGAGGGTCTGCAGCACTGGATGGTCTTCCTGTAAAACCAGCTAAAACAGGAGCAGTGGGAAGCGTCTTGTGTGAGGAATGTGTGGAATGAGGGATGAGCATGAGCCCATCTTTGTCCAGGTTTCACAGAGCAATTATGGGTGTAAACAGATGCTCTTCCTCCTTTCTTTTCTGTTCAGAAGAGCTGAAGAGCTGATGTCAGGACAACATATGACCCCTAATATTCCTGGGAAAGGTTGCTCCATGGAGTGCTGTGAAGAGCCACGTGTCTCTTGATACCTGACAGTTAAGTATTGCAGTTTTGGGGCCCTATCTGATAAAGGCTCTTCATCCGTCTTTTCCACTAACATTCTTGGGAGTTGAGGGTCACTTTGGGGCAGGATACACCCAAAGTAGGTATGTGAAACAGCCAGGATAAAAATGCATCACTTGTTAATGCCCAGACTTTTTTGGAGTTGGCAGCCTCCATAGAGGTGTTGTGCTAAGACTGTGTTTAGCGTTTCGTTTCCTTGTTTTGTTTCTATAAGCCAAGTGCTTGGCTGATCGCACAGGAAATCAGCTACTATGGGCATACACATCAATGGGAAAACGTTAAACAAGTCATTAGGGACTGGCTGTTGCTGAGTTCAAAGAGAAAGAGACATCCAAAACCTCTAGTCAAGCCAAGCTATGGTGGGAAATAATTCAAAGAGGAGGAAACTGGAAGGCACAGTAGGGTGAAAGACAGATTCAGCTTGGTTTTCCTGTACATAACTGGTCAAATTAAGGTGAGGTTGGAATGGAGATTTTAAATAAATAAATAAATTTAAATGTTGATAAGGAAAGCTTGTTGAACACCAGGAAACGTCTAGTGTTGATGTTATGTGAGTTGTGTGAAGTAATCCATGGATGGAAACACAATGAGAAAGATAATATTGGAAAACGTAGTAGAAGGAATAGTTTTGTGCAGGACAGAAGGTGGAGCAAATGCCCTGCTAAGCTCCTGCATTCATTCCTCTTTTTTTTCCTTTCCCCAGTGATTTCAGAAGTCTCCCCAGGCTCAGATAATTCAAACAGAAGGACCCATCCTCCATATCACATAGAAGGTAAGGAGGTCGTGTTCATAAAAATGGGGGAAAAAAAGAGGAAGATAGAAGAGAAAAAAAAAAAAAGGAAGTAATAGAAGTCTAAACTTGGGTGTTGCTTTCCCCTATCACACGTGAGCATCATGGTCTCCCAAGAAGACTAGAGAAAGATTGCCACCTTCTGGAAGGATAAATATCTGCTATTATTCAGAATACTAAATCTGACATAAGCATATTTTTGAAAGCATAGCATATTTGTGATAAACTTCTTTTTCAACCTGATTTTTTATCCATATAAATCTATTTCAGTCTCATTTTATTAATACATATGCCATGATCCCAGCTTTAGAAATTGAAATAGTATTCTGGATTTTGAATAGACTCTCATCAAGTTTAGAATTAGCAACATGTTAACATTAAGGATTATCAGTGGAGAGATGGACTTTATCTATTCTTAAGCTTGAAAACCAGGTGCTTTTGTTTTTTTACTGGGCATTCAGAAGCCAAACTTCAGGTGTCCATCTGCAGAGAGACTGAACAATGCAGAAAACCCCCCAATAATACTCTTCTTTTAAATAGCATTGGCTGTTATTCTACCAACTTCAGTAAATAAAGTACATCTGTATCAAACATAACATTTTATTAATCAAAAAGTCTGCAGGCAGTCCACAGAGAACAGGAAAAATTAACATTGCTTTCAGTTAGCTCATCTTAGAAATTATTATCTAAATTAGAGGAGTTTATACAGTGACCAGGACTAAAATAGGTGCAGAGCTACTGACCATTCTGCTCACGGCAGCATCAGGAGATGTTGGCTCTGTGTGCTGCCTGTGCCGTACTGGGGCTGTCATAGGCTATGTTATCACCCAAGAGCTCTTTGTACACCTGTCTTCCAGACTCTTGGCTCTGGTGTTGGAAGCAGGGGATGATAGCAGAAGGACCACTGGTTTCCTCGGTGCTGGCAGAGCATCAGGGAAGGCATGCAGGCAATCATCCTTGCTCTCTCCCAGTGGTGGTGGGGCCCTCACCCACTTGGCACTAGGCAAAGCCTTTGTGGGGAAGATGTATCTTTGATTCAATGCAGTGCTGTTCCATGTCCTCTGGTGACAGTTTGTTCTCATCAGAGATGATGCCATTCTTACTTTTCACTGTTCTGATACCAAACAAAGTGTATCAACACCCTCAGGTATTGTAAGAGCCTTTAAACTTTCAGGAAAAGAGCTGGGAGGGGACTTGCGATGAGTATCAATCTTTCCATTGCTTGTTGCTAGCTTCCCAAATTCACCTGATGTGAAGCTGCCGGGAGCTGGGATTCCTAGTGAACTTGGAGCACTGGTAAAAGCTGCTGCTATGAGGGACACAGTCTTCCCTATGCTCCCATCCTTTTAGTACTGGACTTCTTTGACTCATCACTGTTTCACATACCTCTGTCATGGTGGTGATGCTGTACAGGTCATGATGCCATGCAATGATTCTGCTAAGCATCTCTTTTTATCATTAAAATCTCCATTGATTTATGGGGAGAGCTGTATTGACATCTCTTCAGGGTCTGAAATCCTCAGTCCTCAGAGCTGAAGCAGTCATGTAAACCTCTCTCTCTCCATTTTTCTCTTTTCCCTTTTCTGTGAGTGGCAGATCTGGACAGGAAGATATCCCATCGCTGGGGGTTTGTGACCTTTGTCATTCTGTTGAGACTGTCTCAGGGCAAGAGGTGACCTGACTCAAAGGGTGCTGGTAGTTCCTGAGCTAAGGTCACTCGTCCCCTGAAGCATCGGCCAGAAACCCACCACCTGGCTCCATAGAAGCTCCCAAACAGCCACAGCATGGAGAAGGCTGGGAGCTTTCTGTGCTTTGCAGAAACTTTCTGCTCAGTCAATACAGGTCACCCTTCTGCACTTAATCCCAGCCCGCAGCACCAATCGCTTCCCATATAATCTCCCAGAACAGCTGTTCTGTGATTGCATTGTGGATTACAAAGTGACCATTTTCCACAAAACAGCTGCTGGCTGGAGGGATAGCATTTAATAATCACTGGGAGAGGGGAGGAGACAAAAGAGAAAGGGGTTTTGAATCTATTTGGTTTCTTGGAGGATCTGGAGATGAGCAAAACAGACAAAGCGGGACTCCTGTTCCTGTATTGCTCCTCCAAATTAACAGGACTGTGAGGACTTGCTGCCAAGGTAAATTCAACTCTCTTTCCTCCTGGAGCTATCTAGATATTATGGTCAGTTATTGTGTTTGGCTTTTATAGAGGGAAACTTTTCTGACAATGTTCTCATAATTGAATAGTTCCGATTTGCTTCTCATTCCCTATGTCCTCTGAATCCTTAATACAGTTCCTTCTTCTGACTTCTTTATTTCATATATTTGTTTTCCTTTTTCCTTATAACTTGTTCTGAAATCATATGGCCTTTCAACTACTGTCACAAATCAACTGGGGAGAATATTTCTCAAAATTTAAAAAATATTTCTGTCAATATTATAAGTGGAAAGATTTTTATTCTTTTTTTTTACATAAAACCATGAGTTAACTAAAACCTGATGACAGATAATCTTATAATCAAGCATTGATGAAAAAAAGGGGAAAATTTTGTGTGCTGAAGGTTTCTATTTTCAGATGAAAAACATCATAATTTTGAAGGGAGAAATTTTATCTATACTTTCCTTTTCAGTCATAAGACAAATTTTCCACTGAAAAAACATTCAGTGAGGAATTTGACACCAACCTTGGCCAGAAACCTTCACATAGTTAGCTGTTGCTAGCAGGGAAATAGCTCTGTGAAAATAGTAACATTCAGCATTCTTTCAGATCATAGAAGTCATTAGTTAGGTAACACTAAGACGTTACCATATCCAGGGTGTGGCATCTCCATTGCTGAAAGAAAGAAATTCTCTGGTGAAGAGACAAAAGTAGCCAGCGCATAAAACAATACAGGAATTTTTCAGGAGCTGGGTATTTCTTGCCTTCAGTGGGGGTGTTCTGGATGCAGCACTGTTTTTTTAGTGTGATAGGATGCTGATGAAGTCCTGCTTTCTAAGAGGAGATTCAGCACCATCTTTATTGACCACGTTTTCGAGCTTGCTGGTTTGAAGAACAAATGCTTCTAACTGCACCACATTTAGCTACGGTGCAGTCACAAACAGAGCTCAGTCTCGTATTGTTTATTTATAGTACTGTCCACAGTATGCTAGGCCTTTCTCACACATTCAACGTTGGGTGAATCAACTGAAGTTAGGTGAAGAGGACCAGCAGCAGGCAATGTCTATACAAACTGAATCTATTTATGGGCAAATAGATTCTGAATGTCATAAATAGGAAAGGGTGGGAGTATCTGGATGAAGTTGTGCCAAACACAGGGAGTGCCATGTGGGAAGAGACATGCATTGATTACATGAAAGTTGATGTGTAGGTAGATGACATCTAATCAATCCATGGAGTGATGAAGCTGAGGTCCTCAAAAGTCAGTGCAGGTTTTTGCAGGAACCGTAAAATCTTAAGCTTCCCTCTGAGTGAGAAAGCCCACAGGACCCTGGTACACAAATTGCTTTTTGATTTACTTTTTCTGATGATATGAAACTGGGAAGAGTGTTTGTGGCAATGTTTGCTCTCAAAAAAAACCAAACAACTTTGGCACTTTGAGAGCAGAAACACTACCATCCCACCACCCTATCAAAGTTCTGGTGTGTGGAGCAGTGCTTGCTTAGGCAGAAGATGCTGCTCTGGGGCTTGAACATGCACTGACAAGTCTGAATAAATGAATGTCCCTCCTGAGCGGGTCACTGATTTGATGTGTTACCTTCATTGGTCGGGGAATGTTTTCCTGCCTTTCCCCACTTTGAAGTTAATACACTCCCTACCTCCCTAGGTACAATAACAAACTGCTTGAAACAGTGTTTGGGGACACTTGGCATCAAGAATTCTCATTTAGTTGGACAGAGCATTCATCATGCCCCATCTAAATAAGGTATTTGGGGAAGTTGGTTAACATCTCTGAGATGAAATGAATATGATGTTCCCTTTCAGTTTGCTCACACACCCTGATGCACTCACCCCTTCTGTGTCTACTGGGTCACATTCTCTTTCCCAGTACAGATATGCAGTGTGCTTTGAAATGGTTTGTCCGTGCTGGGTGAGTTGTTGGGATATGAGCAGGGCTGAGTGCTTATGTCCCTTCCTCACAGCTGGGAAGAGCTGGGATTCATAAGGCTAGGTGGGCTGATGGGGTGATGTGACAGTCACTCCCATTTGTGTGTTGTAGATGTTGCTGCTGAAGGGATTGCCATGGCGCCGTGCTTTCCTGGCTGTCATCTTGAACCTGATGGCTCTCAGCCTCTCCACCACTGCCTTGCTTGGCAGCTACTGGTGCACCGGGACCCAGAAAGTGCCCAAGCCTTTGTGTGGGAAAAGCAAAGCCACTAAGTGCATCGGTGTCCCCATGCCGCCTGATGCAGGTGCTAGCAATGTTTCAGCTGAGGATGTGGTGCACTACAGCTGGGAGACTGGAGATGACCGTTTTGCCTTCAGATACTTCCACACAGGGATGTGGCTTTCCTGTGAAGAGAGCATGGAAGGACCAGGTAGCATCTTGCCCATTTTCCTAGGTGACATCAACCCTGTGCACTGATGTGGTCATTATATTTCTGTCCTTCATGGGGATGTTTATAGAGAGGGGCAAGGGAGAATGGTTGTCTCTGGTGTGCAGTCTGGAATAAGGGCTGTGAACTGCAAGTGGTAGTGGTGGTGGTAGTGACTTTGTGATGGCATTATTCATCCTGATGTGAACTGGAGTGAGCCTGCTTTCCCTTTCCCCATATCTCCATTCCTGCACACAGCTTACCTCATGCTGTGCACATTTGTGCACATCCCCTCAGATAGATAAGTGGGGTGATTTTATAGTGTTGTCAATTTATAGGTATCATTATGAGGACTGCAGTAGTTGGTGTTCTCCTTAAATCACCACACTGAGAGATTTCGTGAATTGAACGGGGACCAGGCTTTTCCTGAAAAAAAAAAAAAATAAATAAAGAGAGAGAAAGCAAAGTACTGCCTTATAGATACAGAGACAACCTGGAGTATCTGAACCCAGAGGAACTAAAGCTAGGAGGCAAATTAACCTGAAGATTAAAGCTGCAGTATTCTAAATTATTTTTAGTTGCTTTTGTGATATCGTGACAGGTTTGTGATTTTTGACCATGTGGGACTGACCCTGGAGTGCCAAGGGCTGTTTGTGCAACCTGTACTAGACCTGCTTGACTTGCACCTGCTCAGCCCTGCTAAAGTCCTTCTGCTGAAACCTGTGCCACAGCAGCACAGATGGATGCTCTGCAGTGCACAGATGCTCTTTATGGCCTGGCACACACATCAAGGATCAGAACTGACCCAGATGGTGGCCAACAGGGAGGCTTGTATCTAAAGATACAGTGATGAAAGTCACTTTTATCAGGCCCATTCTCCTGAACCCACTGCTTCCCTTCAGCTCTCCCCAAGCACAAACATCTCACCTTCTTTAACTAAGCCACTGTTCTAGTACAGCATTTCTCATTTTCTTATCTGCTGCTGTCAAGAGTTTGAAAATAGCAGACTGATGAATAAAAGCAGACAGAAGGGGAGTGGGAGCAGGAGGGAATGTGCTTGAAACTCTCATGTCCTAACTAGAGGGCTGCTTCATTATGAGCATTTCCAGACATGCTGCGGAAGAAGATGTGTTTATTTGGACTGGTTTAGGTTGGGTTGTGTTTCCATGGTGCCTGTGGGAATGGGACTATATCCCTTGATAGCTTTCTGTGAAAGATTTGTCCAGCCACCGGACAGTTCTGGAATAACCCCAATGCCTGAAGGAACACAGAGAGTGTGTTTCATCTGGGTCACAGCAGAGCACAGAATAGAGCACAGTCTCAGTTCCCTGCTTCCTGTAAATCTAGTACAACTCATCCATTGCTGTGGGTCTTTGAAGCAAGTGCATAGACAATAACAACATAAACCAGGGACTACTGTGAGCAAAAGGAGTTTGAGTTGAGCTGGAAAAAGGATTTCATTATTCAGGCTAATTTCAGGATTGGTTTAGATGAGTCATTACTGAAGAACCTCATTAAAGTTCTAGGTGAAGTAGCAGACCTCAAGTTAATGAGGACTGCAGATGTCACTAAACTGGGTAGTGTCCTAAGAGCTGTGGATGACAGAAGTAATGTAGGAGATTGGGAAAGATTAGAATTGGGGATAGAAATTAAGAAAATTAGATTTACATGAAAAGCGGCAAGCTGATAGTTCTGGGAAAAAATGCTGTGCCAAGTAGAGGAGAGGGCCCTCAAATGCAGTATGAGAAACTTAGAGATAATAGTGGTGGACTCTCATCTGAGACAATAGTTTGCATCTGGTCAACATAAAAAGCCAAAGCAAATATGAACACCAATTGTCTAAATAGCATGCCTAAAATGTGAGGATAGAAGACCATATTTCTGTGTTCACTGACAAAGAAGAGAGACTCATATCTCTGCCATGCAGCTTTTCACTTGGGAAGTTTCTTTTCTTCTTTTCTTTTTTTCTTTTCTTCTTTTCTTTTCTTTTCTTTTCTTTTCTTTTCTTTTCTTTTCTTTTCTTTTCTTTTCTTTTCT
>JANHFX010016694.1:0-45086 GCA_027560015.1 Chloroceryle amazona | reverse complement strand
CTTTTCTTTTCTTTTCTTTTCTTTTCTTTTCTTTTCTTTTCTTTTCTTTTCTTTTCTTTTCTTTTCTTTTTCCTTTTATTTTTTTCTTTTTTCTTTTCTTTATTCTTTGGGAAGAAGTGCTAGAACTGCTCTGCTAAGACTGGGGTGAGTGGGAATTCACATCCTCAGCAGAAGTGGTGTGTCTGCAGTCTGTTACAAGCTACACCCGGATCAACAGTAATATAGTGAATGAATAGCAACAGATTTTTATATCCACCGGAGGCTCATAAGACTTACAAAATGCTATATTTTTTTTATTCTGGAAAGACCATTTTTAGTTTTCCAGGCAGAAACTGCCTCCCCCTATCTTGCCCCAGTAAAGGTCTGGAAAGATGGTCAGAAAGAGAGCAGAGGATAGAAGATCTGATGGGTGGACTTGGGAATGACTGGAGCTTTGCAGTGAAGAGAGAGTGAGAGGAAGAGATTTCCCTTATGTACCCTGCATTGTTGTGTATACTAATACCTTTGCTTTTGTGTTTCAGAGGAGAAATGTCGTAGCTTTATTGAGCTTTCACCACCAGCAGAGAGAGGTAAGAGCAAATCCCCATACTTCACTGTACCTGCCCAGTGCACTTCCTTGCAATGGGGGACCTGCAACATTTCAGCTATGTGAGGACAGCAGGATGGATCCCGAAAGAGCCAGGCATGAAATCCTGGCCTCATGATCGCTGATAGAGCACAAGATTTCCTCCCACGTGTTTGTCTAAACCACTGCCATCTGTGAGGTCTGTGCTGGAAACATAAGACCCTCTCCCATATGAAATAGGATTTGTCTCATCTAGTAAACTGCACAGTCTGAGCTTGTCACCTTGCTGTAGTCAGTGGGAAGGGGATGAATGCCACCTGAGAGCAGTCCCTCCCACATATGCTGCATGTTGACTCATTGCTTCAGTTTTGGGGTCTAATGTGATGTCTCTGGAAGCTGAATCACCTCTTACTTTCTGGTAAGGGATCAGGACATCAGAAAGTTACACTTTCAGGGTGAAGTTCTTTCCTCATCAAATGCAAAAAACTTCATTTGGGTTGAAGAGCTCACGCCTCCTGTCATTGTTGTGTGTTTCAAATTATCCTGAGGATAACGTCAGTATACCTGGATGTATGCATACATATCACAGGTATCACAGGGTGTCAGGGGTTGGAAGGGACCTTGGAGATCTTCCAAGTCCAACCCCCCTGCTAGAGCAGGACCATATAATCTAGCAAAGGTCACAAAAGAATGCATCCAGGCGGGTGGAGATCATATGCAGTGGAGATCTTACTGAAAGCTTTTCAACTGGTGTGGGCTTGCTAACTATTCTCTGAGATGGAGGCTAGAGGGAAGTAATTTCAGAGGATGTTCTTAAGTGAAGGGAAAGGCCTGGAGTGTAGAACCTGTGTCAGCGTTCAAGCAATGAGAGGAAGAGCTGAAACAAATGCTGTGGAATTGTAACAGCCAGCAGGGAGATGATTACTTTGGGGGCGCTCATCTTATTTTTTTCTGCCTTGTTTCCCCTATTTTAAAACCACTGGCAAAAACTACTGTCCTGCTTTTACCAAGTGATGTACACTCCCAGGTGAGGGATCCAGTGTGAGTGGCGTGCAGCAGCATCGCTGTGCAGATTAACATGGGTCATTCTTGGCACAACAACAAGGTGGAAAAACCTCCCCTGCTTATTCTTTTGCAAAACAGTATTCACACAATTCAAATACTGATGGTGTTACAAGATCATTTTGAAGTCATATAGATCTCCACTTTGTTATAAAATCAATGACTTAAAAGCATTTACTGAATGACTCTTGCAGTTACCGCAAAACACTCCACAGTAACAACAGTTTCCTTCTTTCTCACCTTCTTGTCCTCCACTCCTTGCCCAGGCCTCTGGATCTGTTTCTTCTAGAGTCTGCCTTATAGACTGTTTTCCTAAGAAAGGAGGGTTATGCAACCAGATTAAGTCTTTGTTAATCTTTCTGTCTGTCCCCTCTCACACTCCTGCTGCTCCTTGTCTAATTGCAGCCCAATATTCATAGAAAGGGCATGTTCAGTAAGACATTGAGCTTTTACAAATTAATTGGAGGATCACTGTAAGCTTAAGCATGACACTCATAGTGACACTGTGGTCTTAGCAGCTCTATCACCCACTTTTGTCCCTTCCTGCACATAGCATCATCTTAAGATGACCTTGGCCTCCAGTGCAGCTGCTATTTTATAGTTGGGCGAGCACTGGAGAAGGTGGTGTGACTGCTGATTGCAGGCTGGGCTGGCTGAGCTGGGTATGTGCAGAGGAGCTACAAATTACACAGGCAGCATTACAAGACCAGATTACACAGAGTATGTGTTGAGTCTGGGCTCACAGGGAAAGCGATGAAGAGACCTCTGTGCATATGTGGTGCCTGCAGCCTCCAGGACACTTCCAGCAGCCTGACCTCTATTGAAATATCCTTCCTGATGGCACTGCAGCAAGCAAGCCAGCTCCTTTAACCAGGAAATGCAGCTCATCAATTCCTGCTAAAAATTCCTGCTTCATTTGTGAGATTATTATTTCTTCCTCAGTGAATCCTCTGCTTTTCCACAGCCTAGCATTGCCGAGTGCCTTTTCTTATTTTTCTCAAAGTGCTGCTGCACAGTGAGCTCAGTTGTGGACTGTAAGATCACTTAAGTCCCACTCGTTATCCCAGCACGAAAGTACTTGCACTCTGTTCAAGCAGCAGGGTGAGTGGTGAATGTTATTGCCCTAGCTGGATATCCACCCCAAGGAATGTAGTTTCATTTTAATTGGGGTTTCAGTGAGAAATACAGGCTTGCAAGAAGCTTCCTGAATTCTGGTGGCCAGGTCCCAGCCACAGTCATGGACCTACCATGCAGATCGTTACTTATAGAGTTGAGTCCAAGGTTAAAAATCTTGCTTCCATTGTGATTAGAAAACTACTCTGAAGGTCTCGAGGCTGATGGTTAAGAACCTAGAATCTAGCTCAGATGCATTCATGTCCAACCTATGACCACTAGGTCTTGTGCTAATACTCACCCCTTGGTTTCCTCCTTGCTGTCTATGAATAATGCTGACTTGTTTACATACAGCATTTCAGTTCCTCTCAGCTTTTGCCATGCCACATTAGCCAAGCCATCTTCTGTGATAGACTCTCTGTCCACTTCAGCAACCTTTGAGCCCTTGTTCATAGGCTGTGGACATTGCTTTTGGGTGTTTGCCCTTTTCCTTCTTTCCTTTCTTTCCAAAGGACATCCTTTCAGGATTGGGTTGGGAAGGGGGAGTACTCTACCTTGAACAAGCCCTCCTATATTGATGTGAGAAGTCTCTGGTTCCTGGCAGGAATACTGTGGCTGTCACTGGGATCAGAGATGCTGTACATCAGCTTGCTGCTCATCAGCTTCATCCTCCTGATGGTGGAAATGTTGCATACTGGCAATCCTGTCTGTGGGTTGAAACTCAACGCCTTTGCTGCTGTCTCCTCAGTTCTGTCAGGTAAGTATGTTACTGCAGGCTTAGAATCACAGCAGTGGGAGAACCTGTTCTCCTACACAAAGCTGAACTGTGCTGCTCTAGCTCCTGCTGTAACTGCTTTCTTGTCTTTTGTTTACAGGCCTCCTTGGGATGGTAGCACACATGATGTACACTCAAGTCTTCCAGGCAACAGTTAATCTGGGACCAGAGGATTGGAGACCACACACATGGGACTATGGTTGGGCATTCTAGTACGTGAGTTCTGAAGCCATCTTCACCTCCCCAACCTTTTGGCCTTCAGCCATGCTACACCCTGCCAAAACCTACCTCCTCCTTACTTGATCTGCATTTTCAAAGGCAGGTGTATCATGGTTCTCTCACTACTAATCTCCTGTCTTTGCATCATTGACTACTTTAACAAATAGTTGCCGAGTTACTTAAATGAGTAGCTACCAAGAACTGGACAAACAATGGGGTCACATCTAAGCAAGTACCTTCAACTCTGATGGTTTGCCCTGGTTGGTCTCAGCTCTCCTCTGTGTGCAGAGGCCAGTGTCACACTTGGAATGATGCTCTCAAACATGCCTTGGTTTTCTGCAGTTTAAGTCAGACACATGATGGTTTGGCATCTTCACTAAGCAATGTCCAAAGGGCCTATTCCTACAGCACCAAGCCTAAATACATGCTTAAAGTTGTGGACAGTGTAGGCAGGAAGAGCAGCTGCAAAAAGCAGGTGGCTCAGGGTTCCTTTCTCCAGAGGCTGAAGAAGCCAACCACAGCTGATACACCATAACTGATTTGAAAGGATGAACTTTACAGGTGCCCATGGAAAGTACAGGCTCAATTTGCAGTGCTGTACTGATGAAGAACACATTGATTCTTAAGACTTAAACACTCCAGTGCCATGTGCCAGATGTGGACATCAAATTTAAGCATGGACATCTGGTTATGCTCAAGGTTATGCCTCATGTCCAGAAAGACACTGATCAGCTCTGAAATACAGAACTTGCTTCCAGGCTATGCTGTCCTCTGACCAGCTGTAGATTTTTCTGCTGCCCTTTTTATTTTCCCTGTATCCCTCCTTTCCCTGTGACAGCATTGACCAGTTTTTCCCCTGATAATCTAAGAAAGATCTTGTGGTAGGATAACCCCTAAAAACTGTAATGTTATGAGCCTTAGTCTTCCTAGTTCATGTCCATGCACAGCAACTTCTGCCTGGCAAAACAGGGTGCATCACAGTGCAAGCAATTCAATTCCTTACCCTACTTCACTTCTCACAACATGTGCTATTTTTGTGTCTCTCCTCTAGCATGGCCTGGGTCTCGTTCACCTGCTGCATGGCCTCTGCTGTCACCACTCTCAACACCTACACCAAAACGGTGCTAGAGTTCAAAAGGAACCACTTCAAGGGCTACGATGGGAGCTTCAAGTTTCAGCCTCAGCATCACCAGTGCTTCATACAGCAGCAAATAAGCAGCTACTATGTGCCCCAAGACAAGCCCCTCCGTTCAGTCTCTGAGGGAGTCGACTTCTACTCTGAGCTGCAACAGAAAGTGCTACAGCGGGAACCAGAGCTGGAGCTGGATGAGGTCTTAGGACAGATGATTGGAGAGGACCGCTGTTAGGCATGGGTGTGCAGGGGCAGAGCAGTGGTTTTTGGTAGGCACAAGAGCTCTGAATCAAATGCTAGCATCACTGTTAGCAAGTCCCTGGGGAGTTCTTTCTTCCTCTGTGGTTTGGGGAACAAGAAGGTGAGCACTAGACCAGGGAAACAGCAGTGCCAACTGTAGCAGCGTGGGTCCTCCCTGATCAACATTTCACTGGTGTCCTCAGCTGGAAAGGCTGAAACTGTTCTTGGTGCCAGCTGTTTTGAAGTACTTTCAGCCAGAGTTGAGACGGATGTCTCACTCCCAGCAGTATTGCACCTGGGAATAGTAAGTGCCATCCAGCTGGCAAATTGCAGTGCTGGGCCTCTTTGGGTGGTGTCACATGGACCTTCCAGTAACCCTCCTGGTTCAGTGTTATGGTGAAGAGCATCAGTGCTCATATTTGATTGGCTGTAATCCTCTCTGAACACCCTATTTATTCTTCATTTCGAGGCCCAACCTCCTCTTCTCCCTGTTCCCAGATTAAAAGTCCTGCTGCAGTAGGAATGGAGAGTTGCTTTCAGAGATCTCTCTCCTTCGCTTTCCTACCTGTAATGACCTACATGCTCCCTTCTTGATTTTTACCCAAAAAATCTCCCATTCTGAGGCACTTTCCTGTCTGTCTCTTTTCTGCTGTGCTTCTCCACGACCTTTATGAATCCTTGGCTGGGCTTTTGCTTTTTTCTTTGTTTCTCTTCATCTGTCCCATTTTCCCCATTGCAGAAATATCACAAACAATCCCCAAATCAAGCAAACTCATAATCTGTCACAAGTGAAACACTGGTTCACAGGACACATGATGCTGTACACAGTATTTATTTGCTCCACTGCAATTCACAGTTCAAATACATTTTCCCAACAATATATAGACAGACTCTTTATTCACAGTGGGGATGTGTGTGCACAAGTGGGGTGAATTCACATTATGGAGGAGCAAAGGTCACTGAACTTGAGTTACCAGTTCTCACAGGAAGAATCCCAGGAGAATAACTACTTCAGGTAACAGCTGCTTCACCTTTCCTAGCAAGGTGGTGGCTAGATAGGAAGGAAGAGGCACTCCTGTTTAATCCTCATATGTTACTGGTCCTCACACTTTCAGTTACTATTATGCAGCTGTACTAACTGACTTTATCTTACAAACACTAACCCCTGTCTGGAGCAATATGCCAGGCCTAGACCTGTTGCTACAGTTGTGCTAATATATACAAAGCTATTTACACAAAAATGCCATTAAACGTATACAAACTGTTCACCGGCTCTGACATTAAGAGCAGGGCCCAAGGACCAGCCTTGGAGCTTGCAGCTAATCCTGAAGGGCTATCCTGGAAGTTTTATATGGAGATGCAGGGACAGAGAAGAGAGAGGGTGATACAGCAAGAAGAGGTGTCAAGAGCACAGGAGAGCAAACCCGTGGTAGATGTGCCCATTGTGAGGGAGGGTCACAGTCCCTCCATCACCTTACCATGCACAGGGAAGTGCAAGGAAGCTGGAAGGGCATGTGCTAGCAGGAGGACAGAAGAGTCCTTTGCAATCCTCATTTCAGGCTGGCTCTTCAGTTCCTACACTGTAGCCCCTGCTGGGACACCAAAGTGGTTGCTTTTTATATGGTCATCTCTCTTACATGAAAATTCATGTAGATGCTCTGCAACTACAACACAGGAAACTGATGGCACACTCAGAGGCACAGTTCAAAGCACTCAACATACTATGAGCAAATGTGCGCTGGGGGTAGTCTGTTCCTCCTGGAAGTGCACACGGGGCTGGGCTGGCAAGGGGATGGTAATGTTGAGCCCAGAATATGGGTAAAATGCAGAGAAAAGCTTTCCAGCTCTGCATGTGTCTAAGCCTCTAAACCCTGAAGCAGTGGTGTGAGAATCACCTTTGCTGGGACCGGATCTAGTGAGATCTTTACAGTGCCAGTGGGGATCTACTAGGAATCTATCCCAAAAGGGCTGTAATGCATTTGTAAAGAGGAGCTCAGCCCATTGGACTGCAGTGTGATGTTATAGTGATATTTTGGGTTCATAAAACCCTTACGGATGGATAGAAATAAAATGTGAACCTTTCACTGCTACATCACCCACATGAACCTGTTCTGAACTTGGGTTTGGGGAAAGAAATATGTAAGTGCAAGGGCTGGCAAATGCTGCAGGGATTGTCTTTCTCTAGATCAGGTAACTGAGCCAAAAAGCTTGTTGGTTTGTGAGTTTGGGCAGTGAATGGAGAAGAGGGCTGAGAACACAGGAAAGGTTGTAGACAAGACTAGTCCTGCAGGAACCAGACAGAGGCTTCTCTCCAAAAACATAAAGATTAAAGTAGGTGATGTGCTTTAGCCATAGCATTTGCCTTGAGTCATGATGGCCTACTCTAGGCCTGGAGCTTATTTGACTGCCTGGGAATACCATTTGGACATAAAAAGTAGTGTCCTAAATCTCATTCATAAATTAAACATACAAAAAATATACATATACTGTATAAATTGATACATATATATATATAAAACCTGGGTTTATATATATATATATGTGTGTGTGTATATAAATTCTAAATTCACATTTCTATGTTACCTGGAAGGAAGCATGCAATAACAGCATATGGAGGGGGAGACAATGAACAAGGTTCTTCTGGTACAGGACAGGTCGGCCTAGGACAAACCTGCCTTCAGCAGCATTCCCCAGAGCTGAAGAAAGGGGAAGTACGTTTAGCTCCCGCTCTCTCTACACAGCAGTTTTCCTGAAGATTCACAGAGCAGCTTCCTGTATTTCCCATACAGGCCACAGGTCCAACCAAAATCTGAGGAACCACCAGGCTAGAGCTGCAGAAGGAAAGGCAAACAAAATGTAATGCCCAAACCTACTATCATCCAGTTTGGCAGAGAAAAGCGGTAATTCACAGGTAAGCAACTGAACCTGGGCACCACTATATGGAGGACCCTTGTTTGCCTGTGTCAAAACATGTGATCTCTGTCCCACCTTTCTGTTCCCTTTGTGATTCTCTCAGTCCCTCATGATCATCACCATGGTTCCTTCGAAGATCCCCCTTCTTGTCCAACTGCCAAAGTAGAGCTGGGCCTCACAATCCATACAGTTTACACCCAAAGGGGCAGCCAGTCATCTTGCAAAGTCTCTTTGCATCCCACCAGTCTCTCTGCATCTCAAAGAGCACCTAACTGTGTCTGTATGGAAGAGATCAGATGCTTTCAAAGGCCTGGGTTTAGCTAGGGATTCCTCCACAATCTCACCTTCTGAGGAAAGTCAACAAATTTCAGACGGGCAAGAAATCGCCTCACTTCTCCACGGCTGATTTTGGGAGTGGTGGTATCCTTTAGCCACACCATTTGACCTTGACTCATCATGGCCCACTTCAGGCCCAGCTTGCTGACTGAGAGAAATCCTGGCTGTTTTTCAGAGGTCGCAGTTGTTGTTACAGTGATGTGAAATGCATCCTTCTGGAGATCGTTAATTCCAACTGGTCCATCAGAAAAGGGCAAGAAAGGATTGGTGAGGAGTAAATGATAACATTTCTTCCAAAATAAATATTTCAGCCATTACTCAGTCAAAACATCCACTAGATTGAGGATATATTCAGTCTGACTTTACAATTGTATGTACCTTGGTTAAACAGGGAAAATTATTTTAAATAAAATATTTTCCATGGATATAAACTTAAATTTAGATTAGAAATAGAAGGCTTGCTTCCAGGTAGTTTTTGAGCTTGACACAAGAGAGGCACATATTTCAATAATGCAGTTCACTTTCGGAGAGCTTTCCTTCCCACATCTGTTATCAGCTACTCCTTTACTTCTATAGAAGGGTAAATTGGTAAAGCATGGGCAAGTGACTTCACTCCAGTCACTGCAGAATGATCTCTACAGACCTCAAAAATACCAGTTTCTAATAAACCAGGACAACCCCTCTAAAAATTATATTCTATCTATTTTGACTGAGATTTTTTTAATATAAAATATCACTGGATTCAGTGCTGGATGAACTGATGTTTTACCCTACATCCTGTCATGCTCAACAGGCTGGCTGTTGGTTGAACTGCTTTAGAAAGAGCATGGAAATCCAACAGGGACTGTGTAATCTTGTACAGATGTTAAATACAGATCTACCTTTCCCTGAAAAAAAAAAAATGTGTAAATATTTTGGATTTCTTCTTTCAAAAGGAAAGAGGAAGCAGCAGCACAGCTGCTATCCCAGAGAGCAGAAGAAGATGGCCAACAAAGGCAGAAGTGTATCTGAGGTGACAGAGGAAAGTTTCATGACGATTCTTCTAACAATTCTTTTTCATAATGCAATGCCTTAAATTATAAATAGCTCTATGTAGGCAAGGCAAAGGAAATTCTCTGGTATAAAACATGCATGAAATCAAACTTGATCTTTCCTTGCTTAAACATGTGCAAGAAGTTTGGTGGATCTTTTATTTGCAAAGTAGGCATTGGACAGGACCTTCCTTCAGAAAGATGAATCTTATTTCCCACCGTGGTCAATGTGTGGCAGACCTCAGCTGCTACTTTAAAAGCACAGCTACACTCCATTGTTTCTCACAGCTACCTCTCCCTCCATATTTCTTTTAGCCTAGGTAGTTTCTTTTCCATTTGTACTCACCTGCTGAGGCAATGACGTTGTCTGTTGAATTGGTGAGGTCCAAAAGGACTGCAGGAAAAACAGGATGGAGGAGATAGAGGTGGTGCAGCCCTAGGCGCTCAGGTCTTGGACCAGGCTGCTGTTGGAACAGACACAACATTAATTATTGTGCCAGCTAATAAACAGGAGTCCTACTTTGTCAAAGAAATAAAGTTTTCTGACACTGCGCTGTCTTTACAAGGATCAGAGGATCAAAACCACTATGGTTTTACAGAGATCAAATCCTGCAAAGCTTTTTTTTTCTAAAACAGAGTTTGCTCCACAACTTCTGTATGGTAAGATTGAGTTCTGCCTCTATTGAAGCCAGCTGCATGGGAGAAGCTACACTGCAAAGTTTGAGTCTCCATGCTGACTTGTGTGCTGAGTTCAGAGAAGCGGTGCCCTAGGGCTTAGAAAAAATCTGCAGTAAAAATATCTCAGCGTTGCATAAAAAAATTAAATTCATGCAGAAAATTTTGTTTTTGTGGGTGCAAACTTCCTGTCAATAAAGATTTCTGGTGGAGAATTTGCACCAAAAAACTCCTGTGTTCAGGCTCGGGGAAGTTAGTGTGTCAAAGCAAGAGGAAAAGATGTCCCTGACAGCCCTTCTTATATGGAAGTTTATAGTTCAATTACCTTAGGAATAAAAGGCAGAAACTGTGTGTGCCTCACAGAGACAACTCAAAATGAAGAAAGGATGTTTTCTTACCAAACTCTGTAACACAGGCTGTGCTTCATCAGCCCAGAAGAGAAAAACAGACTTCTTGTCCAAAGTCATAACTGACAGTGCATCAAGTTGTTGCTTCTGCCATGGGAGTTCCTGGTTCCAAATGGTGTGGCCAGATTTGCCATCTATCACCAGCACCTCAAGGCAGGGGAGAGATGCAGCATTAATGGGTGTCCAGGTGTGGGCATACAGAGAGCCTCCTTGCTGAGGCATGGCCTGTCCTGTTCCTTTTTGTACCTCTGGACACACAATGATGAGTGTCAGCCACAGAAATGGGAAGAGCAAGGAGCAGGGAATCTCTGTCCCTCTCTACCCAGCCTCCCTCACTCCCATGCTGCCACTGCCCTCCTTGTCTTCACTTGTTTTACCTTTTTGTTCCCATCCCCAGTCTGTGCTTGCAGCATGAAATCCAGAGTCTGGTCAGCACTGAAGTAACCTGGTACAGGTTGGCTGCAAATTTGGAAAAAGAAATACTCAGCACCATAGCAGAAAAACAGGACATTCAGATTGAGGTAGCACAGTTGCTTTCATCCTCCAGTTCACCTCTTAAAAAGGCAGGATTTGTCATGCTAAGCAAGATCTTTCATGCAGTCAGAACTGTTCTGACTGTCAGGAACCATTAGTTTGTCAATCAGAAAAGTGAAAAATGGTCAAGCAGCCCGTGGTGCTTGTTAGCCATTCTTCAGAGTTGCCTGTGTACAGGGCATTCCTTGCTGGGCTGTGTATACATTTGTTTATAACCCTCTGACATGACTCCGTATTATTCTTCCTTGAACACGAGAACATGTACAGTTTTGCTCTGGTTATAAAAAATTACCCATCCCCTTCAAAATGCATTGGCAGATTTGACCTCCTGCTGAAAGTGTATTTCCCAGGCTGCCTTAGCTGTGAGAAATGGCTCTTAATATACTCACCATTAATATCAGCCCATGATTCTTTGTTTTGTTACTGCTGGCAGTTTTACAAGCCTTTTTATAACCTTCAGCAGCTTAAATGAAGTCCCCTTTCATCCCCTCCCTCGTGTATGACAACACTGTTACTTGAATATCTCTCATTATTACTGTTTCCAAGCCATCTTGCTTGCCTTTGGCTTTCTGAGTCTTATCTCTGTCTTCCATAAATTCACCACAGCTAGACACAAGGTTCTAAATAAGCACAAACAATTCCTCAAAATTCACAGAATCAGAGATTGTATGGCAAGGCAACATCATCAGAATATGTGCCCTCTCCTCTTGTTTATAACAGATTGCTGTATTTCACCCAATTAACCGAGTACCAGTAGGCTGACTTTGACTATATCTACCAGCCTTGAGGCTTGCTATGAAAACACAAAAATGAGATGAATTCATCACTTCTTGTGCCAGTCAATTCTAATGATTAATCTCACCCAAAGAAACATGTCTGCATTTTCATTTTCTTGAACATGAATGGCTTTTGCTCCAAGGCACTTGTTCTTGCTATGGCAATATTAAAATGCCTGTTAGCTCCTATTACTTACATATGCTTATGAACTCACCTCTCAGGCTTCTCTTTGATCATATAAACCCACTGACTTAAATCTTCCATATGAAAGCATTTTTTTTCCAGTCCTTTTCTACATTTTTTTTCCAGCCTTGCCTTTAAAGTGTGCATACCAGAATGGCTCCTGAACAGCAATACCATAATACAGAAGTAACTTCACTATTTTTATTTAGTATATCAAACAATATTATTGCTTTACAGACACTTTTTGCAACCACAACCAATGCTTTCAAGGCAGTATTGTGAGATGCTGCTATAGCTTGAAATCTCTTCAGTGGCAAAAGGAAGTAGTAGGTAGTTCTATCCTATGGACACAAACTTAAAACCTCTCCTAAGGTGCCCTTTCTCATGTCACTTATGGGTTACAGTTAGCAGCAGATCCCACAGACTGAATGCAGACAGACATAAGTATTTTAGATGCTACCAATCAACTGAAAAATCCCCTGGGCACTTTCTTAAATGAACCAGAAGGCTAGTAATTATTCCTGCCCAACAGTAATCCCCACAATAACCCGCTATTAATCCTCTCTCATCTGAAACATCCATTTACAACACAATTTTCAACTGCTTACTCAATTTCATGGTCTCTGAACTTCACCCTTCTTTTATGACTACTGATTCTCCTTTATGGTTTTCCAGGGATCTTGTCAAAAGCTATCAGGAAATGCAGCACATCTGCAGCAGTCAGGTTATTTTCCTCAGAGACTGTTCCCAAAGGGCTGAACTCAGTCTGCCCAGCTGGCATGGTGGGCTTGGGGAAGGTTTCCCAGGAAAAAGGGAGCTCTCAGCTGGATCTGTAAGCTTTCTCTGATGAGGAATGGAGTTTCAGTCTGTTTGACTCTGTGGTGATACCCTTGAACTGAATTTGACCCTCCGCCTGTGTCGCATAAGCAGAACTTCTCTAAGTCCTAAAAAAACCAAACCGAACTCTTAAATAAATGCTTGCCACAATGTATTTAGTCTACCAGATTTCATCTCTCAACTCTGAAAAAAACTGCCAGTCCAAGACTTTAGGATAGTGGCCTTAAACAAGAACTGCTTTCATAATTTTTGAATGCCTATCTGGAAGCTCCTGTGTGCAAGTTGCACTCTGTCAGAAAAAACAGGGCTGGAGTGCAGCAACCTGGAACACTAGTTGCCCAGAGAGTCTGGAGGATGGAATCTCTATTCTTGGAGATATTTAAAATCTGACAGCACACAACCCTGAGCAACTTGCTCTAGCTGATTCTGCTTGAGCATGTAGGTTGGACAAGCCAATCTCCAGAGGTGCTTTCTAACCTCAACCATACTGCATTTCTGTGAATGGAACAGGCAAAGCAGTTTTCAACCCTTCTTGATCTGAATCTATAGAAATTTTCCAGTTTACCAGTGGGTCCATTTTGAAATTTCTTGTGTATAACTTATTTTACAGCATGTATAAACTGGCTTTGCTTAGTCAGTATACACTTACCCTTTAGCTTACCCGAGGCACATCCAGAAGTCTGAAGACTCTGGGCCCAAAACATTTTCAGTCCATCTCCTTTCCCCATAGCATGACAAACTAGCCGTAAGCTAGTAAAGCTCTTGTTTACATCACGCATCAGCCCTCAAAGAATGTTTGATATTTGAACATCAAATTTAGTTAAATGTCAGTATTTTTGCTTACTGAAGTTCTAGTGCCTTCTTTCTACAGATGCTCTTGACAGTCAGGTCAAGATCTAAGCTGAGATCTGCTTTCTTTTCTCTAGACAGCAGAGCAAGCAATGTGTTTCCCACATAATTTTCCTGGACTCTGCACATCTACCCTTTGCAAATATTTAATACTGAGTCAGCTGAAATTGCTGGTTATTATCAATGCATGAGATCTGGAAAATTACTTAATTTCCATGTGTGAAATTAGAGGATGAGCAGTATTGTTTTAAGGTTTACATTTAACATGTCAGTGTGCTGACTGACATCAGGGTGCTCATTTTCAGCTTTCAAGGAACATTAAAATCTGTGGGCCATACTCAGACACCTTCCCTACATACTTAACATCACTAATGCACCTGCTCCTCTCCACTGAGCTGGCAAGTGGCAGCTCCAGACAGCAGATGGGCTGAATCACACACCAGTATCCCCTGAGTTCCAAGGCCACAACATTCCTATGACATCACTGTTGGATACACGAATCAAGTGCCTTGTTTGTAATCACTCACAAGCACATAGCTCAGGTTTCCAGCCTTCTGTTCCTTGCTCCCCCTGCTCTCCTCACTTGCTCCGCTACACATCTGCACACCTTCAGTTCTTACATTACTCTGCAGACTTGGAGAAATCCTCTCAATTGCTTTCTAAGGAGCACACGTGCTTGTAAGTGAAAGGTGGGAAATGGTACAGAAAGAAATAGGACAAAAAAAAATTGCCAGTATGTAACCTGCTGATGTTTTGCAGTTCCAGGGTCCAGCGGGGCTCCAGGTCCTCTCCACGCAGTAGGATCAAGCCCTCTTTGGTTGTGATGAGCAGGTTGCTGCAGTTTGTGTCAGGTGTCTTCATTGTCTGCAGGAAGTCAACACCCCCACTGGGACAAATGGAAAGCAAAGAGGGGATTCTGAGGCTTGTATCTGCACATCTCAGTACTAATTGCATCTCCTCATGGCAATTCATCCTACCTAAAACTTGCACTATTCTTGGAGAAGCTCATCTTTTCCTCACTGATGGAGCTTAGCTTCCTTTGGAGGTTCCTCACTTAAGTGGGCTAAATTCAGGTGTGGGGTATTCTGAACATCTTGAGTTAGTATAAAAAGCATGGAGTTTCTGGGTTCACATTTGCCCCCTCCCTTTATTTTTATCCAGGCTGACCTTGACCACAATTTGATATTAAAGAAGAAGCTGATGAGAAATCCAGGCCCACAATGCTGTACACAGACTGAGCTTCCCAAAGGGACTCCATTAACTGTGAACATCTGGTTTTTGGTTGTTTTTTTTTTCCTCCATGTATTTATAAAGCATGGAAGGAAGATAGGAACAAGGAGAAGGCAAAGCAAAGGACTCCCTTTTATCACACTCTGCACTTGTTTTGCTAGGACAACCACAGGACATGGGAGGAAACAATGGGTTCCCCAGAGAACTGTAATCAACTGGACAACGAAAAGGAAAAGTACTGACATAGAACATATCATCTGTAGTACTACTAAGATGTACCTACCCTCCCATTCCTCTCCAAACAGAAGCAAGATGAGAAGTCCACCTCCTACCTGTAAATGTCAATGAGCTCTGACAGGTTGACAGATCTGCGCTTTTCCCACTCTGGCTCCTCCTGCTCTAGCACTGCAAGAAAGCGGTCCCGGTTTCTGGCTTCAGTAAAGATATCCCTTAGGGCAACTGCTTGAACATTACCTGCCAGGAAGATTAAAGATGAAGAGTCCTGCCTGCTCAAGTTAACTACCTAGTAGCATGAAGGGACTGTGGGATCACTGCAGCTCTGGTAGAAGGCAAAAAAATACCCAGAACTGGAACTTCCCTGGCATGATGTGCCTTTGGGAATCTCCAAGGTATTCCAGGCTAGCAAGCAGTAGTGCTCTGGCACTTTTCCACACTGTGGCAGTGAGATTTGTTCCCATGCCCTCTACTTCTACATTTTACAGAGGGCAGCATAGTAGAAATATCCCAAGGACATGCTGGGCCATTTTAGTTAAACTGAATGTTTTCTCAGTAAGGTGAAGTGAATGTACCAAAACCAAACAGAATGTAGATGGCTCCCCGGCTGGTGATATGAACTTGAGGGCCAATCACTTTCCCTTCTCCGTTGGTGCTGTACTTCACAGGCCCACCCAGTGCAGTCCCAGTCTTTCCTGACACCAAGATGAAAAACACTTCAGGCTGCAAAGAGAGAGATGTAGACTTTTAGCAGTGCTTTCCTGAACTCGTGCTCTCAGAATCTTCCCTGGTCCCCACAGCATGAAGTTCCATTGCTCCTTTGCCCCACAGTGAGCAAGGTCTAGCTAGTGGTCCCTTTCTCCTTTCTCAGTTTGGCTTCCTGGGCATCTTACATTCATGCTTGACTGCAAATGCATCAGAGATGGAAGGGACTTTAAAAACCTGAACCCCTCTAACAACATTGATGCTAGAATTCTGGCAAGGGATGAACATAGAGGAAATGTGCATATGAATTAACCATACAAGTATTTCCTTTAGGATAAGCTGAATGCTCCTTTCTTCAGAGACCTATCTCAACACAGCTCCCTACACTTACTTCAAGCCTTCACCGAATAGAAATAGAAAATTTGCAAGTCTCAGCCAGGGGTAAATAGTGATCCTTCTGTTCATTCCCAGCTGGCAAGAAATGCAGGGAGTCTCACTGCTCTGACCTACCAAAAAAAAAAAAAGGGGGTGCTTTTCAGGGAAATCTAAGGGAATGAAAATTAGGGGCTCTTGCAGCTCCCTTCTGCATCAGGCTTCCTGTTCTTCCTCTAGATAGTCAAGGTTCTTCCAAATCTTGAGCAGGGATATGCTGTACCTGTGTCTCTTTGAGAGCCAGAACAACAATATCCCTAATTCCATCTCCATCTACATCTGGAAGAGTTGCAGCTGGTGCAGCCAGGATCCCACTTGAAAGGTGAATGGAGTTCAGTGTCCAGATGGTCTTGCCTGTGGGAAGAACAGGATAAAACAGATCTGCAGCACTTGGGGAACCATCAGGCATCCACAGAGGGTTTCACCAAAACCTTCTTGAAGAAGGGAGTAAGAGAAGTTGTTTCTCCCATTCTTTGAGAAAAGACAAGCCTACCAACTGAGTCCAGCTGCAGTAGGAAGCAAAGTTCTTCCCTCAGCATTTCTTCAGATTGTGTTTGAGTCATAGCTCAAGTCTTGCTGTGATTCCTTCTTAGCACCTCTCTATAAAGACCTGGGCTCAAAACAATTCCTGAAATAGCAGGGACTATTTTAGATTCACTCTTGGAACGAGAACCTAAATGAGCGTTGCTCTGCAGGACAGCAGTTGTTTTCCTCAGCCAGCAGTAAAGCCCATAGGTAGATGCAAAGAAAGGGAACAGATGGGCAATCCTGATATACAAAGTGCAAATCTGCTTCTCAGTTAAATTCCCAGTAGCAAAGAGCCACTCCAGCATGGCATGCTTGTTCCACCTCAGGGTGAAAGCATGTTAGCAGACATAATGTCAAATGGTTCAGCAGTCCAACATGGACCCAGCTGGAAACTCAGCAAAATCTCATTTGAAAATTATTAAATACCCAAAAAAGGCAAAATGAAATCCAATGCTTTTACTTTTCTGTGATTCTTTTGCCAGCACTTCTGCTTTTTCAGTCAGATCTTAAAAAATTATTTGCTGCTGCTGGGCAGAATAGCATTTTGCCTCGCATGACAAAGGAACCCAAAGGCCAGACCTGCAAAGACTTGCACACATGCATAACACTACTACTGCTGGTAAAGGAGACAGTTTATGGTCACCACGCAAACACTGTGCAAGTAATCTGGTCTCTAAAAGCATTTGAAAGGTAAGCAATGCTGCTCACTGACTGGATGTATCACTTAAACCCAAGGTTTCTTGTATGTCTCCATTCTCTGTTATGATTCCAAAAACATCCCTATACTTACCTATGAATATTTCTGCCAGTGAATGAATGTGGTAGAACAAAGAGTAATCAGAGAATGAAGTGATGCTCATGTAATAAAAAATGCAATATTCATTGACATCAATTCTTCCATGGACCTAATTTCTCTGAAAGGTTTCCTGTCTGTAGCAAATGTCCTTATATAACTTCTCTGACAATGGTGTTCAGATTTTCAGTGCTGTAAAGTAGTTGTTGAGTTCTATTAACAGCCCAGTGTTGATGAGAACAGACCTTACATATTCTTTATGCCATGGAAATGTTACAGGATAAGACTAACACTTAAACATGTTCTGAGATGGTAGGACAAAGATACTCTCACAGAACAGAAATGGTTTGGATTGTCTTATCCTGTGTAAGTAGAAACTCATTAATGTTTTGATGCCTTCCTCTGTGTCAGCACTGAATCATTAATGCTTATTAGTCCTTTAAAGAAAACAAAATAGCAGTAGCATATTTCTAATATGCTGGTAGTTGACTTTACCTGTGGAGGCACTGAGAAGGCTGAGGAATTTTGATGTTCCTGTAACAAGGCAGACTGGCTCTGCAGGTACCCCCAGCGATAGCCCTCTGCACTGCACGCTCCGAGTCTCCTCTGGAAGCTGGATGGACCACAAAATACTACCATTCATACCAGAAAGGGCCACCACAGTTACAGAGGGCCTAGAAACACCTGGAAGAGGCAGGAAAGAGAGAGTGAAATCCCTTGGCATCAAAGGCCATGTCCATGCTGTCTCTGGCCTTTGAGCTTGAGTTACAGTTCTAGCTCCTAGAGCTGAGTGGCTCAAGCCAGGCACATCCACATTGCCTGAAAGTAAAGGTCAAATCCTACCCTGTGGCTAAGTCTCTCTGCCTGCAGAGCCTAGAAGTGATCTCCAGACAACCTGGGCCATCAGCCAACAAACTAGACAATCATGGACGTTGGACCTGAGCTCACAGAATTAAATGGTATCAGCTGGACACAGAGGATCCAAGATCCTGGAGACAACCTGCTCAGTTGTGCTGACTTCCTGGTGTGAAATGTGCTGCTGTCAAATCAGACTGATCCTTCTGATCCCCTATCCCTGAAGATAATGTCTAGCACTGAAGGGAAACCTTGTTACTCCCAAGACAGATGCCACCTCATGTGAAAGTCTGTGTTGTTTGTAATTCTGAAGCAGCAGCAGATGATTGGCAACCTGAGAGCTTTTTCCTTAGTTTTCCAAATTAGTTTTATTATTGTGAAAAACAGACTGAATTTAACCAATTGGTATAACTCAGGAATCTTTTCCTAATTCACCAGTTAGCACAAACTAATTGTAAAAAAAAAAAAAACAAACAAAAAAAAGTGCTCTATGCTGTTTCAATTGGCTGTTGGCTCTAGTTCCAAATGTGAGCAACTTTTAGCTCAGCCTGCCCTCAGGCATAATAGTGGTTACTGTAATCTCCACCTGGTATGTTCCTATCACAAATTAAGATGAATTTGCATACACTTCAGAACAACACTCCCAGCTGACTCCTGTTTTACTAGCAAAACAACACATGACCCAACTACACAAATGGCTTATCTGGGCCACTGGCTAAAAGCAAGTCTGAACTCAGTAAATCAAACTCACTCTCTTTTTAAACTGAAAATCATCTGTCATGATAATGGCTTCAAGCTGAAACAAGGTAGGTTTAGACTAGACAATAGGAAAAAATTCTTCATGGAAAGAGTGGTGGGATATTGGAATAGGCTGCCCAGGGAGGTGGTTGAGTCGCCATCCCTGGATGTGTTTAAGAATCGCTTAGATGTAGTGTTGGGGGATATGGTCTAGGGGTGAACTTGTAGAGTAGGATGAAAGGTTGGACACAATGATCTCATGGATCTTTTCCAACCTAGATGATTCTATGATTCTATGATTTGAGGCTGCCCCAGCTCAAGTTCTCTTCATTGGGTTGGCAGGGACCAAGAACAACTAACTCCTGAATGCAGCTTACAGCTGCTGTTTGTACAAGTTGGAGAAACAACTAACAATGTCAATAGCTTACTCCATGAAGTGTATATATATATCCCAAGCTTATCTCTGCTTGACACTGTGTGAATGCTCTGAGCACAAGACAGAGGAGGGCTGATGTCCAGCTATGTGGGTTTAGGATTGTGATGTGCTTTAACATCTGCTTTTTTTCTTTCAGCATAGCTGTAGCCCAGGATGCTGCTAGGCATGACTAGTTACATTCAAGGCATGCTGAAAACTGTACATATGTTTGTGATGAAAGATAA
Organism: Chloroceryle amazona; assembly: GCA_027560015.1. Lineage (NCBI taxonomy): Eukaryota > Metazoa > Chordata > Aves > Coraciiformes > Cerylidae > Chloroceryle > Chloroceryle amazona. Next base: position 25,263 of record JANHFX010016694.1, on the reverse strand, counting down.
ATACAATGCAACAGCAAAATACAAAACACAGGGACAACCTCTACAAACTGAATGCAGCCTTTACATCAACAGTATTCCCTCTCTCACTTTTTTAACTTAACCTACAGTTTTCTCTTTGCTCATAGGTTTCTTTCTATAAGACTTGCTGTGAAATACCAAGGCCCTTGCTCGGGCAATGGAGAAAGAGCATTTTCCCTATCTCTAGCTATATTTTCATTATCTGAGTTTTTGAAGAGCCAAGGCGTTTTGCTCCCACCAGAGTTCTCTTCAGGCTGTGCTTGTTCCCTGAATATGTCTCTGAGACTGAACAAGATTCATGTAACCTCAAGTAATTCCAGACTGGGCAGAGGGAGTACAGCAGGCAGCTGGGAACCTTCAGGACTTCAGAAGCCCAGTGCAATAGGATGCCACCAGACCTGGCAGCCCCTGTGGCCAGTGGCTAGCATCAGCAGGCTGCTGCTGTTACCTGAGAGGTGTGAAGATTAACAGAGAAAGCAAAAGTAGCAGGAGGAAGCAGGGTAGTACACACTAAACAGCAAGCCACAGTAGCTTCACTACCATCATCCAGTCCACTGTCTGAATTAACAATGACTTGGAGCCTGCCAAATATATGGAATCACCCAGAGAAAAATGCATCAAGATGAGGGTGCTTCCTGCAACACTGACCTACAGCTAATCTAGAAAAAAACATAATGCTCCCTGTTGGCAATCAATCTGGTTCAGAAGAACCAGAGCACTCCAACAGTCAGCTCTACCATCACTGTTCTTGTCACCAGCTGCCCTTGGTAATGACTAGGACCCTGGACCACAGATAACGAAAGAGTCAAGACTCTACCACTGAATCCGATTTGTGACCTTCATCAAGCCACTTCCCTTCTCTATGCTTCCACCTCTGTGCCTGTAAAATGGAGGTAGTTAGATTGAGCTCTTTGGTGAAGGGCTCTGAGAGATAATAAGGGGCAGCAGGGGGGAAACACTACCTTATTTTCAGTTACTATTTGTAGTGCAGTACTTTCTGATCACTTTATCTCTGCCCCCACACCAAGTGTGCATAAATACAGGACAAAGAGATGGTCTTGCTCCAAGATGAGATAAGGGGAAGTAGATGATATTCACCCAGCAGGTATGGGAGCACAGGCTTGCAATGAAAATTATAAGCAGCATGAAAAAGCACAGGCACAAAACATCAGCCATTTTAAAGACTTCTGCATAAAGCAATGCAGTGGATTTGCAGTAGCGGAAACTCTTCTTGTGCATAAGACAAACATGCAAAGATACACACTGACAAGTATAGAAAGAGGAATGGAAAGGAGCTGCAGTGCTTACCCATGACACTAGCATTCATCAAGGCAGTGAAGACAATGAGGATGTCAGGAAGCCCATCACCATTCACATCACACAGCTCCAGAGGGGATAATACACCACCTACAACAGTCACAGAGAATCGCCACACTGTTGTCAAAAAGGCCACATAGTTCATGTTCCACACTGAAAAAGGAGCACTGGCCCAGAAAAGAGACTCAGGGACAGCCAAGCCTCATAGAGTCTGCTAGGGAACCACCAATACCAGGCAGCTCACACCACAAGATCTTTTATTGCATGGAAAGGCAGAAATATAACATCTGGGCCAAAGGCAGGCAAGGGAAAAATGAAAGAGCTAAGAAAAAGATTTCTGCTTCTTATTTCACTTTCTGAGGTGGTGTGGGAACCATGTATCTTATGAATGGCTTAGATTTGGAAGCCAGGGGCAGAAAGCAAGGAGAGAGAGAGATATCTAGACCTGGCAAAAATTATTTCACAAACCACTGTTACTTTATTGCAAAAGTCAGAACTGGAGATACTTTAGAAATGTTACCAGTAGCCCCTATAGAATGACAAAAGATCCCTAATGTTAATTTACAGATTCAAGAAGGACAAGAATACAAAACAAATAAGGTTAGCTATGCCAATTAGAAGACACAGAGACTTCTATCCCTCTCCTCTTGAGCACACCCACACACTTCAGTGTGGAGGTGCTCCTGAAACCCAGGAGGCAGAGAGGGAGGCACTATGTTTTAAAGTGGGCTGGGCCACCTCCATCTGGAACTGAGACCACCGTCCAGAAAAAAAGGCAGGATGGAAGAGTCAGAATGATTTTTGGTGTTGACAGAAACAAGATTTTGTGGCAGTTATTTACTGATGTCAGATTTCACAGGCCTCAGACTGAAGAGTGAGCAGGACACAACCACCTGTCTATTACCTCAGAGCAACTGCAGTGGTGAGCAAGGGCCTCTGCTCTCACCCGGGTCTCCCAGATAGGTCTCTCCCGCTGATGCCCAACCTAAAAGCTGCCACCACCCCACGCCAGATGCTGTTCCTGGGGCTTTCTCACCTGCTCCCTGACCTAGGTTGCGGTTCCAGGTGTTATGCAAGTCTCTAGGGGGGCAGGGAATTAGAAATGCGCACACCAACACAAGAATCATCGAGATCACCACAGTGAGCAAAAAGATGGCTGTGCGTAGGTATGGCATAAGGGAGGGAGCAGCCTTCTGCTCCAAACTCCCAGCCGTCTCTGCAGGATAACCCTCTGGCGTGCTCTCTGACGTGTGCTGCTTTGTCATCCCAACCTCCACATCAGAGTCAGGATCCTGCACCTCCTCAGGGGGGTTCTTCCCATTCTTGACCCCCCCATTCTTCTGGATGTTGAGTACCAGGTCATCTTCACTTTCATCACTATCAGCCTGAGTAAGGGGATCATATTCCCCAAGGTCCGGGCTCTTCTTTCCTGAGGAAAGAGATGGAGAGAGACAATAAAGCCTGAATTCATAACTTTTGCAGGATCTCAGTGGACAAAAGGATGCAGTGGAGAGGGATACAGAAGGGATGACAGCACAGTCTGCATTTTGCATGGATCCAAATGAGAAGTGTAAGAGAAAAGCAAGGGTCTGTCCATGTTTCAGAGCAGCAGCTGCAGAAGAAAAGATGCCAACAGTTTTATTTCCCCAAGATAAAGGTCTATATACACCTATATACACACACATGTGTGTATGTATATACATATGGAACTAAGGCTTGATTTAATTCTAATAACTTTCCTGTTTGGTAATGAGACACACTGACCTAAGTCATGCTTAACACTCTAAGTACCTAAACTACAACACACACTTGACTTTAGACTCCAACCTCCTCTGGTATTTGCCAACCTCTAATTCTGACACAGCCCCTCTTCACTTGTAGTCTGTGTACTCTGAGGGGGCCTCCCTCTGCAAGTTATTTTCCCTCTCCTCATCCTGTCTGGTCCAAGTAGCACTGCTGCTTTCTAGTATGCCAAATCTGCTGTCCTGTTTCGAGACGGATAGAAGGGATAGAGTGCTACAGTGCTGTGCAGAGTTTCTCTGCAATGCTCATAAAAATGGGTATTGAATCCCTGAAGATGAGGGCAAAGTGATTTTGCCCTTTTGGGCCAGTAAATTGCTGGTGTCTGAATGGATCAGGGATGAACCTTCTAAGACACTACCTTCTCTGCCTGGCTCAGCACTGCAGGAGGGAATGCTCCAGTCCCTGTAGTAGGAAACTACAGTGCTCCTACTCTGTTCCTGCTCCCAACAGAGCCACCACCTTGTGCTTGGCCTTGCCAATATAGGTAATAGTACTGATGCCTTCAGGTGGTGGTACAGGAATGTAGCTTAGATTTAGGTGTCTCCCCCACAGATGCCTGGCATATGGATGACTTCTGCCCAAGCCCTAGACAGCCTCAGGAAGTGTGATAAGGTAAGTGCAGAGCCTGGTCACACACACTGGCATAAGGCCAGGGCCATCTGTTTATGGGTACAGGCAAGATCACGCAGACTCACTGCCCTGAGCTACGAGTGAAGGATCACGTCTCTGGGAGCTGTCCTGCACTGCCAGATTGGGCAAAGAGCCATGGCCACTGCTCTGATAATTGCTGGGGCTCAGTCTGCTTCACTCTCTCTCCTGTTCCAAGGTGGGACTTTGCTATTCCAGATATCTGCCTCATTCCCCTTTGTCTAAAGCTGACCCAAGACGCAAGGTAACCTGTGCCTGAAGATTTTTGAAAAGATACATGCAAGACATAAATAACAAGCAAAAATATTCAAGCTGTAACCACTCACAGACAATAAGATGACAGGAAGGCTTTACAGAGCGGAAATCTAAGGGCTTTCATGATAATGCTTCCTGCATAAGATAATATACCTTACTTCTATTTTTCCTTCTAAAGGCAGACTCACAGTTACATACTGTTCTATCTAGTTAGTGTAACACACCGATTTTGCATCACCTAGAATCTATTTTGCAGCATGTGCATCTCATTTCTTTGTTATTTCTCACCCCACAAAAGGATTTCAGTTCCCCTTCCTGTACCACTTATAAATGGTATTAATTTATAAGTCCAAAATGCCCCACATTAAGTGAAGCAGCCAGGACAACCCACCCACACTGAAGACAGGGAAGTAAACATGTCCAACAAGATCCCGCATCTAAATCAGACCCTCACTTTCTGAAACAGGGGCTTCTATAAAAAAAATCATATCAAATCAATCTGGTGCACAGACACACTCCAAAAAGCAGTTCCCTGTGGAAGTATAGCACTCACCTAAAAGATACTACATTCCTATGGGATGGTCTGTTGTATCCCTGTGAGATACTGCATTGCTTCACACAGATATGCCTTAAACATGCGTTCAAAGTGGGGGCTTTTCAGAAAGCCTTGATAATGTTGGCTCTGCCCTGTGAGCAGCACAGAAGGCCAGTGACCTGGGTGGCACACAGCTCTCTGCTCAGCGACTGCAGTGATAGCAGAGCGTGAATTTCCCAGATGTTTATACAGTAGGTTGTGCTGACAAGTTGCTGAAAGAGTACTCAGCAAAAACAAGAAAGTCCAGAGAGGACTCGATGGCAAGGTATTTGCAGCTTCTCACTACAGATCCAGATGTACCAGTTCAAGCCAGGTCAGAGTGGTATGAAAAACAAATGCTGCTGGCCCAAGCACACATGGTATTTAGCCTGGGAAGTCGAAGTGGGACAGTTATGTTAAGTAGACTGTTCCCAGTGTTGGAAACTGTTGCACTTTCAGTAAAACAACATAACATACTTGCACTTCAGATTTACTGCAATTTGTTTAATTATTTAATTCCAGTCAACCCAAAAGACTGAAACCTGCTGCTCATCCTTGGGGCAACTAAAGTATTGATAGGGATGAACTTTATCTGGAACAGTTTTGTTCTGAATCTCTAGGAGACAGAAAGGACCTTGAAACTATGGCTCACCCACTCCTTGAACTGCCACGGACTGAGATGCTGGCAACACTGACAGTGGTGTCAACCACAGACAATCTGTAACAGGAACACTTTTCCTATTGAGAACCACTGATTAGTGGCTAGAAAAAAAGCTACTACACAGTAATGACTTAGAACTTTTGGTGATCTACATGGAAAGGATCTATTGAGTTATAGAAGAGACAGGAAGTAGAGAGCTGCTCAGCCTTATTTCAAATCTAAGCCTGACCAGGAACCAGAAACCGGCATTCCTTCTCCCTGCCTTTCCTCAAAGGGTTAGCTGGCACTCTCACAAGGCACAGCCAGTCAATAAGGTCAGGCATAAAATGCCCTGATGACTTTTTTTTAAGCCAAAAGGAAGACACTGCCCTTTAGCATTGACTGTTGGAGCACCCACCTAGCATGCAGCGAACCCAATCGCATATCTAACTTCAGAGGATTCAAATGCACATCTGCTGTTTGGAGAGAGCCCTAACAATCCATCTGTAAGTGTCTTGGGAATGTGTCTGGAGGGCTGTGAAGGACATGCTCAGCCCAGCCTCCTGAGGCTGTTCTGTGAAGCAGTGAATATGTAACTCATGATTCACCTGGCTGGAGAGAGAAGAAGGATCATAACTCTTCATCTGAGTTTTAGGTCACTTGCTGTGGGAAGGAGGGATATCACACCTGCCTTCCACTAAACAATCCCAAATGATTTTTCAACAGAAAAGCATAAATAAACAGCAGTAAAGAATGTGTAGAAACAAGGGCAGTCTCACACCATTTAGAGAATTATGATTTATTGAGGAGTGCTTCAGAAGTTGTATTCTTTCCTTTCTGGTCAACACAAGGCTCAGGCTGAAGGAAGACAGTTTGTGTATCAAGAGAAAGCTAAGACTGCCTCTGTTGCAAGTGATCAGCTGTTAGAAAAGCCAATACTCCCACGAAGTTTTCAGCGTTTCACAGTGGAAGTAGAAATGTTAAGACCTAAGTTGGCCTCTTGGTCAAACTCTCACCTTATCTCCTCAAGCAATAATCACTGTGTAAACTTCAAGATAAATTAGTCACTGTGCTTTTTTAAGCGCCTTTTTTTTTTTTTTTTTTCTTTAAAACAGACTCCAAACCCATCTCGAGCAGTTCTCTGGCCTTATGTATAACACATCTGTACAACTAACTTCTTGCCATCTTTCGCATTGCATCCACTTTACAGGAACAGAGTTCATATCAGCAAAGTCAGTTTCCCTGTTGCTCTGTGTTCTCTCCTACAGATATAGTAATTAAACTGCTTCTGTACTAACCTGCTCTAAACTGTGTTGTTTTGTTCCATAGCACTAGTGATAAAAGAGAGGTTTCCAGTCAGTGGCCAGTGGTTACAATCAGTGCAAAGAACTGTTGCTCATGGTGTGTGTGGCTAAGTTACTGGTTGTGTCACCCTGGATTTTCTTTGCAGCCACTAGAAGAAAAAGCAAATACTGAAGAGAGAGAAAAGCAGGAGAATGCCCAACACTGACTTTCAAGGATGGCTGAATTCTAAACTGCACTATATGACTTTGAAAATCCATTTTGCATGTTTTCTGAGAAGCTGCTCTTTCCCAATGAAATACTGATTTCTAGTGCTGATAGCTTGAAATATATTAATTGTAATTTTTTTTTTCCTGTTTTTGGCTTACTGGAAAGGCTTTTCTTTGCATTCACTTTGGAATGAAAAGAGCAGCTCTTGGACATCAGATGAATACAATTTTCTGTTCATTATTCTAACTGGTTCCAGTATCCTTTGTACTCACTTCATATTCTGTTATTTTTCTTTTTTTTTTTTTTTTTCCCCCAGCTAACAGTTGGCAAGGTACAGCAGACATATCTCTAAGCCCATGGGGAGAGAGGTTGCCACATATTGATGGAATTAATTTAATGTGATGCAGCATATAAACAGCTATAACAATAAGCTTTCTGCTTCCTCACTGCTGTTGGAAGCTGCATTTTCCAGAGTTAAACACAAAAAACAAGGTATGATATATGCAATTTAACATAAGGTCTGATGCAAGAACTGTTTTCTTAACTGCAGTTGCAAGGCCTGTTCTCTTTCCCAGGTTAGTTTCCCTCCAAACAGGTATCAGAGAGATCACTCCAGTTCCAGAGGTCCCAGAAAAGATCTGGACTGGTACAGTTCCCCACTGGTCACACAACAGTATGTACACTTACACACACACGCACCAATTCACACTTTTTCTAAATAAACTTCATGCAAAATATATTCCTTCCCATTTAGACAAACATATATAATGAGTAAGAAACTGATTTGCAAACAAAACTTCTTTGAATGAGATCTTAACAGGCACTACATAAACTAGAAAACAATGACTCCTGTTATGGATTACTACAAGCTGTCAGGAAGGGCCCTGAAGACATTATTGTGGTCTTCATGGACCAATGGAGAAAGAAAGCATGACCTGCCCCTTCAGTGCAGCTTCACAGACTGAGGCACTGCAGTACCACAGTGGTGCATGGTGCTGGGGAGGAGCTCTCCCCCAGCAGCACACAGCTTGGCCCTGTGTCTGTCCCATGGCTGTCCCAAAGGCAAGACATGGTCAGGAGAAGTAATGAGGCACTTTCCCATTGGGTTAATGCAGCCAGGTGCATTAGCACCATCTCCAATCCGCTCTCAATATCTGGTTTCACAACATATTTTAATTCCCTTTTAAACTCGCTGAAAAGAATGGTTGTTGGACTGCTGCTCACTGTCTTATCTTTGAAAGATCCGGTTTCCCAACACAATAGTCACTTATGTTTGAATATCCTTTCATCTCGCTGAAGATATCTGGCTGAAAGATATGCAGAGGCAGTCGGCAGACATGAAACGTTTACCTGGGTAACTGCAATAGTACTTACCGAACTCCTGGCCTGGCTTTTGGAGGTGAAAGCCGACAAGAGTGGATCAGAGAAGGACTAATGCTTTCTCGCGGTGGTAGCAGCTGTCTTGAGCCCTGGGTCCGCTTCTGTGCGGCCAGCGGGACTCGGCGCCCCCTCCCACGCGGTTCTTAACGCGGCTCCTCAAAGGGCCGCGATCTGGCCCCGGCCTCTCGCCTCCATACACGACGCCCCCGGAGGCCCGAGGAGCTACCCTGTCTTCCGCAGCCCTCCCTCCGCCAAAGGGACCCGAGCAGAGGCCGCCAACCCCTCCGCACCGCCTGCGCTCCCAAGGCGGCCAGACCTGCCCCAGCGCTGGGCCTCGCCCCACATCGCTGCATCACCACGGCAACGCACCCACCGCCCCCAAGCAGCGACCACCGCGCCTCCCCGCCGCCGGGAGCAGGCCCAGATGTGGCTGACCTGACCCGGCCCGGCCTGGCCCAGCCCCGTTCGCCCGGCCCGGCGCAGCGCGGTGCGGTGGGGACTGTGAGCGGGAGGCGGGTCTGGCGGCGGCGTGCCCGCGGGTTGGGCTCTGTAGTCATCCCTGGCGGGATGGTAAAAAGGCGTGGGGAAGGCGTTTGCTGGCGCAGCGGTTTACCTTCGAGTACGGGCGCCTTCGAAACTCGCTGCCACCCGAGGGAGGTTAAAAAAAAGATAATTAAAATCTCGGACTCCAATGATTTATTGACATGAGTAGGAGGGAAGGCGGGAGTGGTCGAGGTCCTGCCTTGCCAATACTGTTCCCACATTCGCAGCGACTCGCAATGCGGTGTCGTGCCTGCAAGGGCTGGGTCCCAGCCTTTACCCACCTGCTGGTGGCCCAGGAGGCTACCAGCGCTCGGGCCGTGCTAAGGACAGGCCGGGCACATCTTTGTAACAGGTAAAACTTCCCCCTGCTAGGGCTGAGCCCTCGTTGAGGCAACAGAGGAACATTGGTTGTGCCCCTTTACAAAGGGGATGGTGGGCAGCGGGGCTGCTGTGCAGGCAGTGGCCCCAGCAGAAGTACACCAGCCGGGGCAGGTGGTGTGGTGGTTGGGGCAGAACTGTTATTGCTGACCTTCTGCCAGCCCAAAGCCTGCTGCCGACCTTCTGCTCTGCCCAACCCTGCGGCTGACCTTCTGCCCATCCCAGTTCCCTGTGATTGTGTAGAACTGCTCTTTGATGCAGATTTTGTAGCTCAACTCTGCCCTATCTTGCTCCCACTATATCTGGAGGAAATTGCCAGTTTGGCCTAAGTGGATTTGCTTCCATCTGAATCCACTCGAGGTTTTTGACAGTCCAGAACCTGACCTCACCATCTGTTACCATGTTTTACAGTAGTGAGATTTTTCTGTTAATTAAATAAAGCAACAATTTATTCTCCTGTTGGCACTGGGTGAATATTGTCAAAACAATTCAGACTTTGATTCCAGTCTTCCAAATCATATGCATGCGATCAGTTCTGGGATGTCATTGATAATAAATATGTAATATATCATGTATATGTAATATAAAATTAGAGAATAATTAAGCATTTGCAAGATCGATTACTTCCATAAATACTTTATTCATTCATATTTCTTTCAATCTTTGGAAAAAGTAACTCATACAGACTTTATAGCAACCCTAGGCATTGGTGGTGAATAATTTGGTAGATTATTGTGTCATGCGGCAACATAATCTTTCCTCTCCATGCATACCAACTTTCCTCAAGTTAGCCTTAAGGCATTTTATTTCTTCCCTGGAGACCAAATATACTTTTCTTTCAGTATATAATTGTTTTGTCTACCATCAGTTGTTGAAAGATGTTTGCAAGAAAGTGAAAATAAGACTAAGTCTGTTTGTTGTCAACAGGTAAAGGCAAAACTGTTTGACTTCTCTGCTGGGACAGGCATCAGAGTGTATTACCATAGGCCAACTGCTCCTACCAATGAATCTACGCAGCAGACCTTGGCCAAGAAGTTCAGTACAAAACTAAGAGAGGATGGTCTCAAGCCATAACGTTAGAAAACATGAGAGAACGTAGACCACCTGGTAATGCTGCCGTGCTCTGTGGGTGAGAGAGTGAATTTGGTTTGTTTTGTCTTGAAATTTTGTTTTTCATTTCTTGTTCTTATTCTGGTTTGTTTGGGGTAGTGGTTCCTTCCTGCTCTTTTTGGGGGTGAAAGACAAAGGGAAGTTACAGTGCTTGAAATGTTGGTATTTCTGAGAACATATAGTTTGAATACAGTCTATGCTCATAACTTCCTCAGACTAAGATCAAAGGACTAAACAGGAAATTATTCCTGTTCTGTGAATGTGCTGCCCAATGATAAAATGTAACAGTGAGAAATGCCAGCAATTACAAAAACTTGTTAGGTACCTTTGTGCTAAGCAGAGAAATGAAAGTGTCATAGTCCTCATTATATGCATTTCATATGGGAATGGAGGTAGAAGCATGTTTTCAGTTTAGGAAGTTAAAAAGTATGAAAGAAAATCTTCTATGAGTTAAGTATATTTTGCTTATTCTTATCTCTCAGAGAATAATAGCAAAATAATAGTTTTGATCATGACATTTTGTTGTTGTTGTTCCCTACAACGCTATGGCACTGCTGGGTTAATCATAATTTCTGTTGCTTGTATTTTTATTCACCATCTTAAGTCGGAGATGCCCTGGTTGTGATTTGTGCTTATTTCAGTTCTGTAGTTTAGTGCCAAAATGTACTAAACTTCAACAGCCTTCCTATCTGTGTATTTGTATATGATGCCTACAAATTCGTATCTATAATGGAAGGTGCAGGCAGTAATACAAGACCTCTGTTTTGCAGAGTGCTGTTGGAGCACACTTCCTCTGAGACCTGGGTCAACGAAGAATGCATTTTAAGTTTCTAACTCTTTCTGTGTTTTCTATGACTTTAATTAGTCTTGCAGGAATAACTTCCTGTTCTGTGAATGTGATCCTGTAAAGCTCTTAAAGATGCTGAAGTTGCTAGGCACAAAGTATTGAAATGTGCCAGAGCACAGCTGGGCTTTCTTATAACTGTCTAGGAAATATTTGATGCCTGTTTTAAATATTAGTATTTTTTGAAGAAAGTGCAAAGATGCATCCAGCATTAACTTTCACACAATAATGTTCATGGAGACAACAGGCAGAAGATGGGAAAAAGCTCATACGTCTAGCGTACACAGTCCTCGGAACATAGGCAGCAGAGTGTGGGCAATCTCTCAGATTGTCTTCCTGGTTTTATGATTTTCTTTGCACTGAGATACCATAATGATGAATGCATTTGGAGTGACTGTGTATCTCCAAACATTAGCTATGTAGATGATAAAGGTGATTTGTAAGTCCATCCTCAAATGAAATGACAGTATCATAATGACTTAGCAATGCTGAAAACTTGTTTCTAATAAAGGTGTTATTTAATAAACTGTTCTTTTGTTTAAACTCTGAAGGAGATACTTCAGACTAGCTTCCAGCTACATTCTTCTAGCTGCTCTGTTTACTCAGTGCTTCATATGTTTTAACTAATGACACTGTGTGCTTTTAAGATTATTTTTCTGTAAGTATAATCATAAGGGTAGTATAAATACAGGAGTCTGTCTTGTCCCAAAGTGCCTTAATACACTAATTTAGTTTTCAGAAAATATTTCAGTTTAAGAAAGGAATAACAGCTGCCTTTTTGTAACCACTTGGGTAAAACAAGGGAATGTCATGTGGAATGTCTTGGGGTAGGTCCAATAAAAAACCCAGAAGGGAACTTGGGTGTCTAAATCAAAAGTTACAAATGTTGCTGTGTTGCGTGGATTATCTGCTTCCTAGCTAAGCAGATACCGAGTTCTCCATTGTACAATAATTGTTTTACTTTTTGCTTACTTAAATTTGTATTGACAAAGTTATTTGATGCCTATTTCATGCTTGGTCCATTCATGATCTAGAGACTAATCTTCATTGTACTTAACTCTTCAGAGAGGCTTAATGTGTTAGGAAGTTTCAGAGCATGCATGAAATAAGATGCTGATTTAAGATCCTTATGAAGTTCAGTAACAGATACTGCTTTTTTAAAAAGAAAGTAGTAAGAGGCTCTGCCCCACTTTTTCTGTAATGCCTGAGTAGATAGCAAACTTGCCACCAAGTTGGAACATGAAGTTATAATCTTTCCTCAGCCTGGTGCAGATTCAAACTACAGCTTCCATCTTTTGGGGCTGTGGCCTCGCTATCAGGCTTTGACTACACAGCTAAACAAGATGTTTTAACTATGCTTTTGAAGTAGTGCCACTCTACAGAAGAGAGGTAGAGATCCATTGAAGTAGCGAGAGAGTAGTATGTCTAAATTGGGCATGCAGTCCCAAGACCTACATTAACCAGATATTGGGTAAACCTGCAGTTTTGGAAGTGAGGAGGACTCATTATCCAACGAAACCTTAACACAGGTAACAGTCATTGTCTTTCATGTTCTTCCTGTCCGTCCTTGTGAGTTCTCAGTTCTTGAATCAGTGGCAAAGCAAAATGGCAGAAAAATGTATTGCAGCGTCATGATTATGGCACTTGCTGGGAAAATCAAAGCTTCCTTCAGTCAGAAGAAGAACTTGAAGCTTTGTCTTCTACCTTGTGGACAGTATTAGAAGCAGAAAAAGAATGGGAGGGAAGAAAACAATAAAAGAAAAACTTCTTCTGAAAGAGTGAGATGTGCTTTGTTCTTTTAAAAACTAGTACAGGAGGAGGTTCTGTTTCCCAAGTTGGAAGGCAGCTGCTTGCTAACTGTGGTTCCTTTTTTGCTCTGTGTGCTTCATGGCTTGGAGTCTGTTCTGAATTATGGAACTGCTCCATGAAATCTAAATCTTTAGGTGACCTAGCATAGAAACCAAACATTATACTGCCTATCTTTTAGGCTTTTAAGTCCTTTATTGGATATAAATCAGAAATTGTATATTAGTGAATGGAGCCAAATCTTTAATTCAGCTGTGCTTTTTAGTCCCAGTCACAAAATCAGCAGTTAGAAACATGCCAACCTGAAAAAGGTCCCTGCATTATTACATCTCTAATTGAGGTAAATTTACTTAGACCAAAAAAACCCAACCCTACAGTTACTCAAAATGTATCATAAATTGTATTATAACAAAATTATCAACATCCTATTAGAAAAATACTAAATGAAGCCAGAGATACACTTCTTGTTCTGTGAAAAGCTGAATGTATACTAAGTTTCCATAAATATTTAATTCATCAATTAACATGTTGCTCCTGGAAAAACTCAAGCATATAAAAGGAGTGTACAGAAGGTGGAAGTAGGGATGGGTACCCTGAGAGGAATACAGAGGCACTGCCCAAGCATGCAAAGACATGTTTATGAAAGCCGAAGCCCACCTGGAGTTGAACCTTATAAGTGATGTCAAAAGCAACAAGAATGGATTCTTAGGTACACAAGTAGCAAGAGGAAGAGCTGGGGAAATGTGGACCTGCTACAGAACAGGTCAGTGGCCCTGGTGACCCAGGACATGCAAAAGGCTGAGGTACTGAAAGCCATCTTCACCTCAGTCTTTACGAATAGGACTGACTTTCAGAAATCCCAGAGACTGTGGGGAAGCACTGGAGCAAGAAAGACGTACCTTTGGTGGAAGACTATCAGGTTGGGGCATGCAGAAGCAAACTGGACATATGTAAGTCTATGGGCCCTGATGGGAGGTACCCATGACTGCCAAGGAAGCTGGATGATACCATCGTGAGGACAATTGCTGATTTTTGATCTATTATGGTGACTGGGAGAAGCACCTGAAAACTGGAGAAAAGCAAACGTCACTCTGATCTTCAGAAAAAGCAAGGAGGAGGACCGAGGGAACTATAGGCCAGTCAGCCTCACCTTGATGCCTGTGAGGGTGATGGAGCAGCTAATCCTGGAAACCATTTCCAGGCATAAAAAGGGCAAAAAGATAGTTAGCATGGATTCACCAAAGGGAAGTCATGCTTGACCAACCTGAAAACCCTTTATGGTTTGTTGAAGATTATGTCAAAGGTCTCACAATGTCCAGTAGCAAAATTTTGAAACTAGAATTATCTCGTAATTTTACGACAAACAATTTCTATTTTATCATGAGAACAGGCCAGTTCTTTGAAATCAAAACTTTCTGCAGGAATTCAAACTCTATGAGTAGAATTTCTGATCACAGTGAGAGAACACAGGAAAAATTTCCATCTCACCTAGTATTAAGATATTTACATGAGTTGCAGAAGACCAGTATCTGATCCTGTTCTGTCTGCCTCAAAACTAAAAGAAAAATGTAACCATGGAAAATGCTTTCACTGTGAGCGTAGTTAGTTCAGTAAAGGGCAAAGAGTGTTTCTGTCAGGTTTCTCACTTTGAACATTCTTGGTTTCATTCCAATGCAATGCAAGACGATTTTTGATCTCTCAAAAAACTATGAGATGGGAAATAATTTCCTGTACATCTCTGCTTAGAATATAATGTTATGAGTGTTTGTTTGGCTTGTTTCCCATGCAAGAGAGCTCCAGAAAATGTTCTGTGGTTCTCAGATTTTCCATTAGTAATAATTTACATAAAGATGGTGTATAATGTCTAAAATGTAATAACATAAGTACCAGCTGGATAGAAACATAGTGACTCTTTTGCTCTAATGTACATTTAATAACTTAAGCCTAGGCTTGCAGAGATGACGTCTGACACTATGGAATGAAAGTAGTTGCAATATATGAGATCATGCTTTTATGACTACAAATGCCAAGGAACATTAACAGATAATTGAATTCTTTATCTGTCCATTCATAATTACAGACTTCTATGATACTTGCCACTCATGCCTGAGAAAAGGAAGCCTGTTAAATCTTAGGAAACCGGCACAGATCATCAGCTTTCCTGCATACCAGAATCCTTTTATAACCATCAAAAAATCTTCTGGCTTTGTTCCGCAAGCAGAAATTTTTTACTCAAGTAGATTGAGGTTGTCATTAGGGTCATACATCTACAAGCTGCCTCTTTGATAGATTAGACACTCTTGCTTTTTCCGTTACTGATCAAACCCATTCTTAGCCCAACCAAAAAAAGGTACCCATTTGAGATCTTTCCAAGTAACTTACAGCTTGTCAAAGGCCTAGTCTCAGTGGGAATGATTTATAGTTTCTGCTATTATGTATAGTATAACAGTAAGAAAAAATAAAATTAGGACAATTATCTAAACTACAGTAAATAAATTCCCTGCTGGGTTTGTTACTTCCCCCCCCCCCCAGACCTGGAAGATCTTCTACTGCACTCTAGTCTTTCTTCAGACTAAAGTGGTGTCATTCAATAAGACAGCTTTGCTGTGAGTCTAGCACTTGCTGCTTCTATTTAAATACAATTTTAGGCCCTAGTTCAGCAGATGAGAATTCTAGTTGAGATTCATAAGTCTCATGGAGAGATTCATGGAGAGAATTTCCCTACATTTATGCCTTAATTTAAATGAAAAAGGTGTCATTTATATTTGTGGCAGCCGTGGAATCTGTCACATGCAATTCACTTCGCCCATTGTATTCTGATGTCAGACATCAATACTTTTGGTATAGAGGTTTTCTAGCTCTGAAACAGATGAAAAGTGTGGCTTAAGAGGTGTGATCTGTGTGAGTGGTATTCACTACAAAAAAAGGTGACATTGTCTCAAGAACAGATCAAGAATCAGAGCAAACTGCGTTTTCAGCAGATGAAAGAGAATTTTCAGAAGCTTTCTTTTCCTGTGACAAAGAGCCTACAAAGGCGTGAGTTCAGCCACAGGTTGGTGCTTACATACATTTACTGCCTTTGGTCTTTGTTATGCCTTGTCCTACAAGTAGTTTGTCTATGTGAGAAAGGGAATAAGGGAGAGAGACTTACGGAAAAGAAAACTAAATCACCCTTAATGAAAGCAGTGACAATAAAATGAAATATATACAAATACATCCAAACCCAGTATCAAACCCAACCCCCTGATTGCAGTTACACCGCTGTTACCAGTGATGCTGTGAGGCAGGCACTGGAAAAGTCCCAGACTGGACTCAGCAGCAGGTGGGAACTGGGTTCAGGAGTTGAATTCAGGAACTGGGTTCACAAGCTGAATTCAGGAACTGGATTCATGCTCAGGATTGAAGGTAGAATGGACAGAGTCCTCCTCGGATGCCAGCCATTGAAGAAGAGAAAATTACCCTTGTGATCCGTCAGCTTTATACTAAATATGATGTATATGAAATGGAATACCTTGTTGGTCAGTTTAGTGTAACCTGTCCTGTCTGCTCCTCCCTGCAGGTGTGACCTCTTTCTTTACTGCAGTCCAATGTGGTACACAAGATTTAGCAGTGACCTTTGTTTCTATAGAAGCAAGTATAAGCAAGAGTTTTTCCATGTACCAGTCCTTGGTAGTAACTCTAAACATTGAGCATTGTCACTGCAAGAAGCAGACATTCTCTTAAAAAAATGTGCCATTAACTTCAAAAAGTGCAGTTAGAACAGACTGAGCTGAAAAGTAAAATCACCGAACAGAATTAAGTTATGTTCTAGCTCAAACCAGGACAGACTGAGGAGCAAATAGAAAAGATGATTATATGTAAGAGCCATTAGTGACTAAAGCAGCAGTTCTGTTGCTTCCTCTTTCTCCCTGCTGCACTTCATGCAGTCTCATGACCTTCCCTGTGCCACCTTTGGCGATTCTCTGATTCCTTGAGTAGCCAGTTCAACTCAGTAGACAAAACCAAATGTATTAATCTTTTGATTAATTAGTTTCCCATTAGCTTACTGAGCTGAACTGGTTGTGGAGGAAATCAAACACCAGAGGGGGCAGAAGGAGAGGGGGAGAATGGTGTAACTGGGAGCAGAGAAGTTCTTATGGAACTCCCTAATGAGGGGGACAGATAAAGGGAGCAGACATTGCCAAAGCAGAAATGGTAGGGACATTAAATACAGCTGTGAGGAACCTTTAGTACAGAATGATGTCTAGATGGGATTAGGAATTGTGCCTTTAAGATGGGACAGGCAGAGTCAAGCATGGGTGGCTTCTAGGGTGTTCAGGACACACTCTAGAATTCATATCTTCTATACTGTGCTCCAGGAAAGTGTGTGTTGCACATAACACAAAGCAAGAAACAAATTTGTGAGTCCCAAAGATTATAGGTATGTTTGCATGCCTTGAAGTACAGTACTGTTAGATTTTGTCTTGTTCAATGGGTTGTAGTAACATAATTACATTATATAAGCTAAGAACTGAAAAACAAATCATTCACTGGTCAAGTGTCTAGTTCTAATGAACAATGCATACATTGCCATCCATCTCAAAGCTGTTGGATAGAATATGATCCATGAATACTGAAGAAAACAGAAACTGTTGAAATGATATCTCATTTTGTGTTCTTACTTCTTCATTGCCCATACGGTGTATTTCTTATTTTCTGTATGTATTAGGCATGAAAAATTACAACAGAATTTCTGACAGCTGTTTTGTATGTACATCAGGAGTACTTCTTTACTGGCAAAGACTAAAAGATTCACAAGATATTAATAAAGGGAAACAGTATGAACAACAACATTCATCAGATTAGAGCTTTTTCATATATTTTCCTTGGTTTTTTATTAGGTATGCCTTCTCTTACCCTTTGCTGCTGTTATTTGGTTTCCATCCTCTTCCCACTCCCTTATACGGAGTGGCTGAAATCTTAGTTTACTTTTCCCATCCATGTTTTGCCTTCCTTTCTCAAAAAAAGTATTTTAATATAGCTTGATAGCATCTTGTATTTATCTGTTACTAAGGGAATATATACAAAAAGGTAAACAAGAAAAGAAAGTCTTCAGTTAGTGTGCCCACATACATGTCTACCTCTTAATGCTTTTCTTTCATTTCTTTCTTGCTCATTTTTTGATGAATGACAAAATATAGTACTAATAGCCAAGGCTATCTAACACTTCCCAATACAGGGTCTGTTTTCAATTTGGTGTAATTTTGTCAAACTTCAACCATTTGAGATGAAAACTTTGCTGACTTACATCCTACTAAACAGGGTTTTTTTATTATTTTGTTTCGTGTTTATTATGTTTATTCGTGTTTCTTATTTTCTGTGCTTGTGGAAGTGGAACAATAGAGGAGAGAAAGAATTGGATTTATTGTTAATGCCAGATAATTAAGGTGTTTCCTTGAACATGAATTGTTGAGAATATTTTACCTTCTTTTGTCAGAGTTAAAAATTCCTGGGCATGTTTCACTGGATATTTTGCTGACAGCTAGAGACTCATTTTGGTGGCATTTTGAATGGAAATTAATGGCTAAGTGGATGCACTGATCTCGGATAGTCTTGTGGTTAGGGACTTCAACTCTTGCAGTATAGGAGGTCCTTGTCTAATATTTTGTCTTTCTATACTGAGTCCCTGCACGACTCCTTTAACCTCTAACATCATGATACATTCTGTCCCACCAAGTACAAATATTTTGTACTGAACAGAACAGCTTTGACAAGAAACACTCTGTTTCAGATAGATCCCTTTTTGTGCAAAATCCCTGCTATGAAGGAGCAACTCCTGCTTCTGGATAATTATCCATTCCATTTAATGTGGGATATTTGCAAATGTAGTCACACTCAGTATATTTAAACAGGTCAATTTCTATAATCCCTGACAACTGTATTATGCACTAGCAGGTAAAGTCTGAGAAGAAAATACACCCTTCTTTCCTGGGTTTGTAAATGGCTGTGTTTTTTTTGTTTGTTTGTTTTCTTTTTTTTTTCTTTTTTTTTGGTTTTGGTTTTTTTTGTGTGCATGAGTGTGTTTTTTTGTGTGTGTGTGTTTTTTTTGTTAGTTTTGTTGTTGTTGTTTGTGTGCATTTGTTTTGGTTTTGTTTTAATAAAGCCCATTTATTGAGTTCAGCCCAGCTTCACAAATACCAACAGACAAAGTAAACCAGCCTTTTTGTTGTCAATTATTTTCTCCAAAAGTGCATCCAACTTAAATCTAATATTTCTAATCTGTGCAATGAATACCTGAGTTTTTTCAGAAAGTAAGTCTGGGTTTTCTGTTTTCATGTTTTGTAAAGAATAGGTGAATTTGAACTTCACCATATTACAAACTTCTGTAAAACTCTGTTCACTAAATCTTGTCACAATTTGGTAGCTCAGTTTGAAACCTGTCAATACCATGTATCTTGGCAATCATTCACCTGAAATTGTTGCATGACTCTGAATAATGTACTGGAGATAAAATTCCAGAAAAAAAAAGTCAGCAAACATTCTTTAAGCCTCATTGTTTTCTCTTTTGAAAAAATTTGTTTCTGTATCTCAGTATTAATGTACAAAATATGAAAAAGAACTCTTCCTTAAACCCATATGACATTTGGAAAAATAAAAAAATAAAAATTCAAGAATCCAAGAACTTCATATGCAGCAAGGGAGTAACTTCATAAATACCTAAAATAGGTACATTCCTCTGGAGCAATGAAGTAGAGTCTCAGTTCCAGTGTTTTACAATTTCCCAATGTTAGTTAAGTAAAATAACATATATCTTATTTATTTCTTCTGGATTAATTTATCTTTCACGTTGAGAGAATGCTTTGTGTAAACCAGATAATTCATTTAGGATTTTGGTTCACTCAGATTATTAAGACACATTTTTCTGCCATCAGTGTGCTTCGAATTGAATGGCCAGCTACATCAAATAACAACAAATTACAGACTTGTTTTATCAAGTGCTGGCACACTTTTTACAGTCTGCTCAGCACTGCAGTTCAAGATTCTACTCCTTCATTCAGGAAAATGATGCATTTTCCTTTAACTTCAATTTGCAATTCAAATCATGTCTTCAAAACAGGATTATCAAGCATCAGGTCTATGCAGGATTCCTAAAACATCTTAATGCAAGTTGGCAGCCACTTATCACGCATTATTAAACAGTTTTGAAAAATCACAATGTTGTCACTGTAATTAGATACCTCTTTATATTGTACTACATAAGTAGCTTGTTAATCTGAAAAGAAAGTTATTAATAGAAGGGTCTTAATTGCTATAATTACGTTAAAAGTAGTCTTGTTGTGAAGTCTGAGAATGCTCTAGTTGCTTTACAGACTTTCACATCTTTGGATGATCATTATAAACTGTCAGTGATTTTGAATTAGCTTTCAGAGATAATGATTTAAATTGGAACCCCCATTTTAGTTCAGTATAGCATGAGTATACCTTCTGCTTTGAAATTCTAATATAACTAAGGATGAAATTCTACCACTGTTGTCATCACTTTTTTTTTCTTATTTTGTGAAAGCTAATTAATTATTTTTTTTTTCCTCATTTAACTGGAAGGTGAATCTTGTGAGAAGCTACCGACAAGAGGTGTATGTGGTGTAACAACAGTGCTGCTGATAACAGTACCTACTTTAACCACAGATGATCGCTCAGTAGAAATCTGTGCAATCATTGTTATTGCTCAATTATAAACTCAGATAGTAGGGTAGTCTGCAACTTCTTGTATTCCCTCTGAAGAAAGCTACAGTTGTCTTTTATTATTAAGCTGGAGCTTTTCATCATTCAATTTTAGATGTGTAAGAGTTAAATATATGAGTCACAGCTAGTCACTCTCTTTAGAGTCTATGAAAGAAAAAAGTACTATTAGTGAGTGATTCATCTGGCTTACTTAGCAGCTTTAGGATGGTGTGATCCATCCTTTAGAGACAGCAATTTCTTTTAATCTTTGATGCTTAGTTAATCACACTGTTTCTTGTCAGATCGCCTCTAACTGTGGGGAGTATTTGCTGCCTTGAGGCTAGAGTAGTTTAACTCATTTTCACAGAATCACAGAACAGCTGAGTTTGGAAGGGCCTCTTGACATCAGTTACAGCCAAGCAAAGGTGTCAGGAGGACTGCATGAATTAAAATTCTCACTGGGAGTAAACATTAAATAAGGTTCCAAGAAATGTTGCTTAGCTGGCTATCTCAAATATTAAGCATAGAATCATTTTGTTTGGAAGAGACCTTTCAGATCATCAAGTCTAACTGTTAAGCCAGCACTGCCAGGTCACCACTAAACCATGTCCCTCAGCACCACATCTATACATCTTTTAAATACCTCCAGGATGGTGACTCAACCACTTCTCTGGGCAGTCTGTTCCTGTGCTTCACAATCCTTTCAGTTAAGAAATTTTGTCTAATATCCAAACTAAACCTCCCCTGGCACAACTTGAGGCCATTTCCTCTTGCCCTATTGCTTTTTATTTGGAAAAACAGACCAACCTCCACCTTGCTACAACCTCCTTTCAAGTGCTTGTAGAGAGCTATAAGGTCTTCCCCCAGCCTCCTTTTCTCCAGGCTTAACAAGCTCAGTTCCCTCAGCTGCTCCTCGTAAGACTTGTGTTCTATACATAAACAACTATACAACTTTCTCTTAACAGTTTTTCATCAAAAGCAAGACCTTGTAGAAACTCAGAAGAAAGTAGCCTTGAAAGCTCCTCTGTGTTGTAGAGACTCAACCAAATAGTTAAACCAAATTATTCATAGGATCCAAATATAATCTGTGTGCTGAGTCAGTAGTATTTTAATTTATCTAGCTGTGGGCATAATGCAAGAGAGTTTAGCTGGTGAGTTTCATCTTACATAGATGACTTTTGTTTCTTTGCTTATTCTTCCTCCAATCCATGCAACTCCTTTCCTGTGGCAAATTTTAATCAGTGCTTGAATCAGTTAGTGACAGCAATACTGGTGTCTTTTGCCCTTTTATAATACCAAGGTATTGAAGTTGCATTTGACTTTAACAAAGTAATGGAGTAAAATTACTTTTAATTACTTTTATGTGAATCAGAAAACCAAACAAATAACATCATAGGCATCAGTTAGTCTTTTACAATTAATTGTTGGTCTCCAAAGCTACAGCTCATCAGTCCAGGTTTTGTAAGGTAACAACTTATGGTTCCCCCCATCCTCAGCTGCCTTCTTCCTTTTGAAAGCTGCAGACTAGTTTACGGTGAAATGCTTCACCTTTGCACTTCCCTTTCTACATTAATTTGAGCTGATCGAGCTTGGTATTAGCAGGAGGCTACCTCACATGTTCTGGCTCCTAGTTTTAGGGTTTACCACCTCTCTTCTGCTGGTCTGATCCTGCAGTGAACTTTCTTACTTTCCTAAGCAGCAGGAAACATAGACAAGGGTAACATTCTGCCAGTTTACCTGTTTGAATTAATTCATTCTGCCAGTGTTGGCATCAAGGGATGGCAGTGAGCAAGTGACCAGAGGAAACTGTGACATCTTTGACTTAGATAGGCCAAAGCTGTCAAAACAGCATCCTCAGGTTGTAGTTTGAGATACATCTAAATTCTCACTGATTCACTCAAAGCAGTCCTTTTCCTTCTTAGCTGTGCCCCTGTACACATTGCTGTGCCCACATTGGTGTGGGTTGATCATAGCAGCCTCCTTTATTATATGGATCTGAAAGCAATTTCAATGCCACAAGTCAGCAGGCATCTCAGAAAGAAAAATGGAATGAAAAGGTGAGGCTGATAACTTCTTAAAACGGTTAAGAAATCCAGCTCTGGAAGTGCTTTTCTCTATTCTAAAAGCATAACCCACCATTTCAGTTGAAATTACATAGAGATAAAAATTCCAAGATCTATCTTGCTGAAAAAGCTCAATTTTCCTAAGGCTTCAGCTTCTAGAAGTAACCTTGGGATTGTTAAGGACCATATGGAGAAAAGGGAGAGGTGTGAAGGAACCACTGCTATAAGCAGTATGAATAGCCCATATTTTCCATTGCCCAAGGCAGCAATCCCAGGAGCTGTTTCTAGCTCTGAAGGAATAGAGTAACTGTATGACATCAGAGAATTTATTCCTGTCATTGATTCATGTATCTTTAATAGCTGCCATGATTTTATTCTGTGTATAAATATTTGTGTATTCAATATTTAAAACATTTCAGAGCTAGATCACTGTGTTTTTTATGGTTTCATTAGACCATTCTCAAAATATGTATGTGTTAAACCAGGAATGTCTTTCAGACACCCAGAGAATTATTGTTACATAGAGAAGTCATTTTATTACTTATTTTTCTTTGCCCCAAGAGTCAAAGTTAGTTTAGCTTTTGAACAATGTCCAAAGAAGAAAGTATAGTGCTGAAGGTCACAGTTCTTCCATGTAAAAGGTCTGCTGATAAATCTTCTTGAATAAAATGACTCAATTTTCTGACAAGTTTATCTCACAGCTGATATCATATTAATGTAATGAGCAGATGTGGGGCTTGTTTCATTCTTTTTCCTTCTTTTGATTTAATATATAGTCATTAATATTGGTGTATTAATTATGACAAAGTAATATATGATCTTATGGAATTGGGAAAGCATAAAAACAGATGGCTCACAGTAATGAATGAAATGCAGATTGAAGAGGATGTCATTTTTGAAGGTCAGAGGAATATTCTGACACTGGGTATTTCTCTATCAGTGTAGTGCACACTGACCTCTTTTGTCCCAGCTGACAGAATGCAACATTCAGGGATTGTTTATGGAAGCTGAAATGGGGAAAATGGTGTATACTGAACTGCTCAAGAACTCACTTAGAAGCCTAGGAATAAAAAGTCAGGGAACAGCAGATTCAGTCCTCCTTGCTCCTTCAAGGGCAAGGAGAAGGTGACAGTTAAAGTTGTAGCTGTAAATCCTGCAGAGTATGAGGCAGCGTGGTCTAGTTAGGTTTCCTTCCAGAGGCTGCTGTGTTTCACTGCTATGGGTCTCCACAAGCATTCATTAGTTTGTTGATGAAGCCAAGGAAGTCTCTGACAACTCAGAAATGCAAGTCTTCATTTTTGCTATGTTTTACAAGCTGAACAGCATTTAAGATAGCTTGATTTGCCAAACTCCAGGCTGAGATTGCCAGGATAGCAGGCATAAAAATGATCTGTATTTGGAAACTAAAGAAACATGCCCTCGCTGTTAATATAAATATAGACTCCAGAAATGTAGTTAGACTTGTGTATATTTGACCAAAAGGAAAATATCTGCTATGGATACTTAACTGTGGGGGTTCTGTGTGTGTGTTAATTGTGGCCTGTGAACTGTGTTTGCTATAAGCCAGCATTTGGCTGACACAGTTGCTGAGCTACTCTCCATAATATTTGAGAAGTCATGGCAGTCAGGTGAAGTCCCTAGCAACTGGAAAAAGGGTAACATTGTCCCCATCTTTAAAAAGGGTAATAAAGAAGACCCTGGAAACTACTGTCCTGTCAGCTTCACCTCTGTGTCTGTGAAGATCATGGAACAGATTCTCCTGGAGGATATGCTAAGGCGCATGGAGGACAGGGAGGAAATCCTAGATAGTCAGCATGGATTTACTAGGGGCAAGTCCTGCCTGACCAACCTAGTGGCCTTCTACAATGAAGTGGATGCATCAGTTGACAAGGGTAGACCTATGTATGTCATCTATCTGGACTTCTGCAAGGCTTTTGACACGGTCCCCCACAACATCCTTATCTCCAAGTTGGAGAATTACAGATTTGATGGGTGGAATGTTCAGTGGATAAAGAACTGGCTAGATGGTCTCATCCAGACAGTGATGGTAAATGGCTTGGTGTCTAGATGGAGGAAGGTGACGAGTGGTGTCCCTCAGGGGTCTATGCTGGGACCAGTGTTGTTTAATATCTTTATTAATGATATTGACAATGGCATTGAGTGCACCCTCAGCAAGATTGTGTATGATACCAAGCTGGGGAGTGCAGTTTATATGCCAGAGGGATGGGATGCCATACAGAGGGAACTGGATAGGCTGGAAAGGTGGGCCCAGATGAACCTTATGAGGTTCAACAAGGCCAAGTGCAGAGTCTTACACCGGGGCTGGGGAGCGTGTTCAGAGGAGGACCACCAAAATGATCAGGGGAATGGAGCATCTCTTGTATGAAGACAGGCTGAGGGAGTTGGGGCTCTTCAGCCTGTAAAGGAGGGGGACCTTATAGTGACCTTCTGAAGGGTACCTAAAGGAAGGCAGGGGAAGGTCTGTTCAAAAGGGTTTGTAATGATAGGACAAGGAGCAATGGTTTTAAGTTAAGAAAAGGGTCGCTTTAGACTGGATATTAGAAAAAAGTTCTTTAATATGAGTGTGATAGACCACTGGAATGGGCTGTCCAGAGAGGTGGTGGAGGCCCCATCCCTGGAGTCATTCAAGGTCAGGCTTGATGGGGCTCTG
>JANHFX010016689.1:15828-27861 GCA_027560015.1 Chloroceryle amazona | reverse complement strand
CAGCTGCAATTCTTCTTAATAACAAATAAAAAGCAAAGTTCTATGAAGATGTGTTTGAGCAGGTTAAGTTAACAATACCACCCCCACAAAAAACCTGCACAAACCCCAACTATCCAAAACAACACCCCCCACAATAAAACCAAACCAACAAAATACCCCCCCTAAAAAAAGGCAACCAAAAAAGCCAAAAAAAACCACAAACCCACAAAAAAACCCCAAAACAACAACAACAAAACCAACCCAAAACCAACTCCACAACAAAAAATGCCCAAACAAAAATGTGCCAGGAGGGGAAAGGAATGTAAACCAATAACTCTCAGAAGAGGTACCTGTCTTGTCTGCCTTCTGCTTTGGTTCTTAATCAAGGCATTATGGGGAAAAGAGGTGTCTGTGACACACAGCACTCAAGCAAGTTGGTTTAGTTTTTGAAGACTTTGTTAAAGTGAAGGTCAGCTGGTAAGACTTCTTGGTTTTCAGTGAGACTTAAACAAAGGGTCTTAACAAAACAGGGAGCAGAACTTAACAGCTCCAATAGGAGTATGAAGGCAGACTTCTATTTTTGCTGAGGCAAGCTGGCTTGTATTGTAACTTGAGCAGGTAACCAGTACTGCAGCACCATATATACAACGTGCTTGTCAACTGGAGTGGCATGTTCTGGATGCTGATAATGCTCTAAGAGAAGGGATATGCAGTGACAGTCACAAAATATAATTTGAAGTTGCATGTGGGTTGGTGTTGTCCTGTTCCTCCCCCGGTACTATGTAGCTTCACAGTGCCTTTGCTAATAAAGTACTGAGATTTATCACCAGGGAGTTAGCAGAGTAGCTGGTTTTCATTTTGACAAGTGCTTGCCCCTGTTTAGGCACGAGAACACTTCAAATCAAGGCAGAACTTTGGGTAGTTGTTGGTGTGGGGTGTTTTTGTTGTTTAGTGGTTGGGTTTTTTGCTAGTTTGGTGTTGTGTTTGTGAGTGCTGTTTTTCAGTGTTTAAAGGAATTGGTGAATAGGGATCTCTGACTACTAAAGCCTGTTACCGAGTGCTGGTCTCACTAGCTAGAGCTGAAGGGAGGTTCTTCATGGTATATCTGTGAAGCTACAAGACTACTCCTTCTGAAATGAATTTAATTATAAGCTCTAGCAGCTTCTGGAAATACCTTAAAATTCAATAAACATAGTTGTTCATACAAGTGTCTTTTTTTTTTTTTCCAGGATAAAGACACTGTATTGTGGATTGGTAATGTGAAATAGAAGCCATGAGCTGTTAATTTCTTATGGGTAAGGTGCAGGAAGAAGTAAAAGGCTCAAGTGTCTCTGAACTTCCAAAAAAGTCAAGTGTGTAGATTGGTATAGCACTAGATTATCAGAGTTCACCTCCCAGGGGAGGTGGGGGTACAATAAACTCTGTTCTCTCTACAGCCACAGAACTTAATGCTGTTTAAAAAGAGATGGGAGACAACTGAGAGTGCAAAGCTTCTCTGTGTCTCCAGAGCTGTCAAGCCTAAGGGTTTTGCAGACTGAGGCATTTCCTTGAATGCTTTTATTTCGTCTTTCTGCCAAATCCTTGCTGACACAGAGACTTGTTAGAGTAGGCAGACTTGTCTAGTTCAACCAGGGAAATCATGTAGGGAGGATGCAGTCAAATTGGTAGCACACAGTGGAACCAGAAGTGCAAGTCCTCTTTAACATAAATGTGGATGACTGAAAACAGGGGAATAACCGTGCCCTTGTTGGCTGAAGTTGTGCTGTGTCGTAAATACTCTGACTTAGTGAGTTTTTCTGTATCCCATTTTTTTTTCTCAAACATGAGAAACATAGTATTATTTAAATTTGAAGTGTATACAGCAATAATGTGTAATTAAAGTTAGTAAGTTGTGTAACTGTATTAAACACTTAATTTGACAGCCTGACCATTTTAATTCCTTGTCTGGAAAAAATCTTGCAGTGTAATGCTGAGCCAGTTGAATTTCTGGCAGTTACTTAGGATTTACTTATAAAATATTTGATTAGTGAATTTTGAGGAAGTTATGGAATTAAAATTGCTCTATAGAGCAAAACTGACATGGCATATCTCTTGGGTGGCTAGTGGTGGTATGAGAAGCCCCCCCCCCCCCTTCCCCCTTTTGTTGAGACTGGCTTACAGAGGGTTTATCTACAAGATAATCATTTGAATGGCACTGATCTGAAGTATTAAGTTGCTGCTGGTCTGCCTGTCAGCTTCCTTGGAGAGGTCTATCTGTATGGTCAGTCATATTCTCTATTATCCTGAATAGATAAGACTCTGAGCTCCTGGATGTGTCCAACTTAACTGCAGTATCACTTAATGCTATACCACTTCCTTCCCTGCTTTTTTTGTTTTTAAAGGACTCTTTAAAATTCATTTTTTTTATAGTCATCAGTCTTCATTGCCCTGATGTTTTTTGAGATGCAGCATGTGTACCACTCACCTTAACGCTCCGTGGGGCCCTTTTGTGGCAGATAAGCTAATCCCGTTTCTTGTGAGGATGTGTTGACAGAATCATCGAAGCTACCTTGCTCTCATGATGACTTTATAGATAATATCATTGCTAAAACACATGCCTTTTTATAGTCACAAGAGCCTGAGCAGCACGAGCAGCCTGCGTTTCTCTTGCACTGCAAATAACGTAATGGACGTGACTTGTGGCAAACTTCCCTAGCTGCATGTGTTAGATTTTCAAATGTTCCTCTTGTGGGAATAAGCTGAACTATGCCTCCTCAAAGAAATGAGTATTTATGACAGCAGTCACAAGAACAACAATTGGGGGATGCTGGTGGTTTTGTACAGTGAGGTTTAACTAAGCCTCAGAATGAAGGGGCTTGATGATTCAACGAGTTGCTTGAACAAGATGAAGCAATAATAACCTGCTTCGTAAGCTTACTCCTTGTTGGGGCTGCTGTAGTCGCAGCCAGTTGGCTCTGGTTAGGTCAGTTTACTAATTCTTTCAGGGAAAGAACCAAGTTTACCGTAAAGTCTGAGTTGTTTAATTTTATTTTGCTCCTAAATAAGATACTGTAAGGTACACCAAAGTATGGACATAAAATGGATCTGACAGTAAAGTGATTTCTTTCTGTTCTGTTAGAGAATAGTGGAATGGGAGAAGACTACTGTAGAGAATGTGAAATAATGAGCAAATGAATACCTATTGAGAAAACACTTTCACTGGAAGAATTCCTGCTTTATTGAAAAGATCTTTATTTGGAGATGTTAAATGACAGAATCCTACTAAAGTGTCTTACATTGTGTGATTGATAGTGGTTCCATCTGTAGTATTAAAGCGTTGTCTGCTGCAGAACTGTAAACTGTAAGAATTTGTTGATTTGCTATAAATGTCTTTTGGTTTAAAAGAAACCGATCTGGGATAAATCAAGTAGAATGAATAGTCTTCAAATAAAACCACATGTTGTAATTGTAACTGATTCTGCCTTGACTCTTCTGTATCTCTTTGAATTTTATTTTTTTTAATGCAAGAAAGACTTGGAACCAAACATGGATATTGAACTAAAGGAGGATTACTTGATTCCTTTTGTGGTTGATATAATGTTTTTAGTTCCTGCAAAGCCTTAGGCTAAACACTTTGAAAATAAGTGAATTACGTAGGTAAAAATTGCCTAAAATAGGCACTCTGCTGAATTTGCTTCCTCTAATGTGTTTAATGCAGTCTCTGGTTTGTTCCAAAATACAGGATTTTATTTCTAGCATGGGGATTGGGTTCTAATGAAGTAGAACTGAACTGAAAGGTGGCTGCTGTTCTGAAAGGATGAACTAACCAAATACTAAAATGAGTGTGCCAAATTACGTGCCTGGAGAAAAAAAGACGAGCAGGTGGCTTGGGTGAAGAAGAAGGCATGTGACTCTTCAAACTTGCCCTGTCTGCTTTGTCTCAACACAGGGGAACAGAATCTGGGTAGCACTTCACGTGCAGGCCTGGGCTATCACCACATGGCACCTGCTGTGTGCTTCAGCTTTCGGTGGTGTGTGGATATCTGTCAGGAGACTGGTCTTGGCAGGATTTTTTTCACTTAAGGAATCTAGGAGGCCTGGGCTTTAGGCCCAGGATGTGTAAATGTTCATATTTGCTCCTCCTTCCTACTGTCAGGTCCAAGGGGTATCAACTGGACCAGAGATCAGCTGTCCAGACTGTGTAAGAACACACGGTGGGAGTTGATCTCTTCTCCCTGGTGATGAGCGATAGAACAAGAGGAAGTGGCTTGAAGCTGAACCTGGGGAGGTTCAGACTAAATATTGGGGAGAATTTCTTTACTGAAAGGGTTGTCAGGCATTGGAACAGCCTGCCCAGGGAGGTGGTGAAAGTCACCATCTTTGGAGGTGTTTTAAGAGCTGGGTAGATGTTGTGCTCAGGGACATGGTTTAGTGGTTTTGATAGGGCTGGGAATAAGGATGGACTGGATGATCTTGAAGGTCTCTTCCAGTGGAAATGATTCTATGTATAGCAATCTAATTGAAATAGATTCTAGAAAAATAACTACTTTCCTGGGCATGAATGTTAGTAGTGCTTGTACAGGTTTAGAATAATAGAGACTTTTTGATAGAAACCCTTTGTAAGGGCTTTTACAGACAGTCTTTCTGTATGTGGATTGTTAAGGGAGACATCCTTGTGTGCAGTGACCACCACACCTAGCAGGTAGGTTGGCTGGCTGTTTGTCTGGCCTGCACTTGGTGCTGAAGTAATAGATGATGCTGTCAGGAGTCACTTAGAGAAATGTCTTAAACCAATTCTGAATATCAGTGTAGCTTAAATTAGGATATGCAAACCTGTTATTCATATTGCAAGCAAGCGAGAAGCTGGAAATGTGTCCTTGACTTGCACAAAAATGTATGCATATGATGAAGAAAGCTGCTGATGAACTCTTCAGATGTTCACATCTCCCTTTGGCATAGTCTTGTGATACAGACTCTCTAGTGGATTTCCAAGAATTTATTCCACTCTATAATCCACATGCATCCCAGAGCTCTCGGCTCTGTTAGCAGTGCTGTTTCATGGCTGTGTATGACTGCTCAGAAGATACTTGGATGGGATTTTTTTGTAGTGTTAGTCTGTTGGTAATTAGCAAACAGCTGTTAAGAAGGTAATTAGCTTTTTCTGCTGTCCACGCTAAAGCCAGCTACACTGAGATGACTGACACTTAGCATGACACTCGTCTTGCCAAATTCTAGCAGTTAGATGCAGTAGACAACTGAAGGTCTTCAGGCTTCTTTGTAGGTGAGAGGAAAAAAAGTACATGTATAGTGTGATTCATCTGACCTGTTCTTGACATCTGCTTTGGAATGAGATAATCACGGAGTGTCAGGAACTACTTATCCTGACAAGATCTCTATTGAAGGCTGCTGAGGGTGACAGTCTCAAATACAGGCAGATGCACGCACCCACCTAATACTTGTCTTTGAGTGGGAACATGTATCGGACACGGAGGGTAAAATGAAGGTGGCATTTTACGTACACAGTGGTTGATGAGTGTGGCCCTGCGCTGCAGCTGACTGTGCAGTTCCTGGTGAGATACTTCCTTTCAGATGTGGACTTTCCCAATCAGGGTTCTTCTAAGTCTTTTAACTATCCTTGTTCTTCTCTTCCTCATCGCACTTCCCCTCAAAAATTCAGGCTTTACCGGGAATCTTTTGGGTTTATTTGTTTGGGTTTTTTTTGTGTGTGTGGCTTTTTTTTTGGTGGTGTTTTTTTGTTGCTGTTTTAACAGACTTTCAACCACTGTTTTAACCTGGGTGATGCAACTGTGCTAGATTCTGGTGTGATGGGATACACAGCATGCTTCAAGCAGTCTAACCAGAGGGCTCTTCAGGAAACAGTTCATCTCCATTTCTACCAAAATTATATCACTGATGGCAATTTTAACATATGTTCTAAACTTATTGCTGAGAATCTGGATTCTGGAAACGTAACTATTTCAAAACTGGAATTGAAAGGTTTTCATCAGTAGGCCTTGTATTTTTAGTGTTTTGTGGAAACTGATTCAGGCAGGAAAGTAACTGGAACACCACCTTCACCTCGAGAGAAAAGACTCGTGGGTTTAGTAGGCATGCTCTGCTCCACAGTTACTTCAGCTACTGAGTTAATTGCAAATACATCATGGGGAGGGGGAAAGAGACCTTCCTTCTGTCTGGTAAGATTGGCTGTTGGAAAAAGACTGCTTTGAGTGTGTACACAGAAGGCTTCTATGTATGAAGAGTGCTATAGAAAGGGAATGTCTCAATAGGTGATCCATGTTATCACCTGTTTACAGCTCTTGGGTAAAATAGTGCCTGGGAGCAGATCGTGGACTAGGTAAGCTGGCTTGCCAGGCCAAAGTGGTAGCTGGATGGGTATCTGTGGTCAAATTGAAGCTAAAGGAGCATTGGCAATATCTATTGGTGACCGCCTCCATGGACTGAAGACACTGTGAAGATACTTTCCTTAAGAACCAAAACAGAACCAAAGACCTGCAAGCTTCTGGTTGGTGTGTTAGGGGTCAGTTTTCAACTAGATAGCTAACTGGGACTTTGTCTTCGGTTATGCCACAGATCGTGAACAGGGAACTACAGAACATGCACAATCAAGAAACTTGATTCTTAGCTTGTGTCTAGAATAATAAAACCAGCACCTTATTAGCAGAAGAATTCCAGTCTATGTAGTTATCTCTCTCTGATACTGTAACCTTAATCCACAGACCTACAGAGGCAGTTACAGGAGCGTCTGCCTCTTCACTTTGGGCTAGTGCTGTCTTCTTGCTTGCAAAGCAGAGGCCCTGCCTAGAAGCTTATTGTGAGTAAGAAGAAAAAAATTCAAACAAGAACCCCCCAACCTTGTCCTCTATCCTTCCAAACATGCCTCACTGTGCGAGTCTTTGGAAGGTGCTACAGGATAGCTGAGGAGATAGTAAGCAAGGCAAGCTGTTGCAGCAGTGCAGGGCAGCATAGCTCTCGGGTGACTTCTGAGAGCAACTGGTATAGTGACTATACAACCTTCCCTGCGTATTCTCTGAGCTGAGGGGAGAATTAGGTTTGTAGAAGCCTGTAATGCTGCCCTTACCCACAGAGGATGATGTGTGAAGTACTGGAAATGAGTTAGTTGCCAGGCTAAAGTTAAGAGTCGAATCTGAAACTGCTGCTGAACTGGTTGGTAGAATCTCTTCTTCAGACTGGTTTGTCTTTACTACTTCAGTCTCACTGCAAAATAATTACAGTGTCCTTCTGAGACTAAGACTGTCCTAATTACTATCTTATTTGCCACTGCCAAAGTGGCTACCAGGAGTGTGTGCCGATCTTGTGCTATGTTTTGTCTAAACTTTTTGGATAAGCTTGTGGAGCAAGACAGAACATGATGAAAGTAGATAATATGGAGAGCTCTGGGAATACATCTGTGCAGGGAGTCATGTTACCTTATTATCTCCACCCTAATCTTCTAGAATCAGGGAGTTAAAGCTGGGTATGCAGCCAGAAAGGAATGTCTTGGAAACCATAACTGGCTTTGGTGAAGTAATACATATGGAAGTCACAGCTTGGGCTACAGAGAGGAGGCTGGGACAAGGATTTCCAGTTGTTAGAAGCTCCTGGAATAGTGCTGAGACTCAGAAGAAACAACTAAGGAAAACCAAGCCTAATGTAGAGCAAATGTAAAGCTCAGCTATGGCCTGCTTGCTCTGAGAACTGTGTGTCAGTCAGCTAGGTGATTTCTCCAGGTGCCTTAGGTGGGACTTGGCCTCTCCAGTCTCTCTTTGTGCTGAACTCAATCCACTGGCTGCACAAAACTCAACCCCAATATAACATGCTGAAGAAGCTGCTATTAAAGATAATGTAGAAGCTTGTATTTTTGGGAGCTTATATTTTTTTGAAAGCTTTCTACTGAAATGTAGCTTAAAATACTCTGACGTGCTCATATGCAGTGGCTGGCTGGGTGAAACGTCAAGCTGAAAAGTTTAGATGCCGTACATAGCTGCACCATGTAGCCATGGGGCTCTTTCTGCTTAGTCATTTTTGTTGATGCTGTTTTGCTTTTGGATTGGTGAAAGTCTCTTGGTTTATATAAAGGCAGTTTTAGTGAGTGTGGGAACATCAGTAGCTTGGTGTAAACCAAACACTGAAACTGGAAGCACAGTTTACAGTACTGTGTTGGCTCCAGTTTAAGGCAGTGGTAATTTACTTCTGCTAAACCACTGAAGGAGCACTGTTGTGTTGGCAGATCTTGTGGGAGGGTAGGCACTGGATATTTAATGCCTGTTCTGGACTTAAACTACTCTGTTGGGTTATGGGCCTTTAGTTTTCCTCACCTCCTGAATTGGGTATTGGCTCGGGCCTGGGATTAAAGGAACTGAATGTCTAATTTATAAGCAGCCACAGGGTTCTGTTCCTAGTATGTTGGCAACTGTCCAGGTTGGTGCTGCTTTGGCTGTCAGCTGCAAGGACTCTACCTGAAATGGCTTCTAGACTGAATGTAAGATCATACTACCCCCCCTCCCCCGAAGAAAAATTCCCATTAAAATATAAGAAATGCAGAAAACACGGGCAGAAATACTAAACCAGAGTGTAATATATATATAGTAACAAATAAAATGCACTTATTTAGGCATGGACATGATGGAAATGTTCTAATGTACTCATTTACACATAAAAAGTAGACCATTTTTAGCTAAACAAGAAGTCTCAAATAATAACAATGTGGAGGGATCCAGTTCTTTACAGGTGTCTGACTCTGCTTTTCTAGGACCTGCCTAGCTCCTCAACAGGGCTTTGGAGAGGACCTGCACCAAGAGCTTGTTCCCCTGTTTGCTGCCTGGAGGAGGCATTTGAATCTTTCTCTTTACACAGCATATTCATCACCCGCATGTTTGTGGAGGAAAATTCCGCTCAGGCTGCAAGTAGTTAAGTGCTGTGGCTGGTAGGAAATGACAGATGCAGAGAACAGGTGTCCCATTTTCCTGAGTGCCGTGTCAGTGTCACCAGAGGCTCCAGTTGGTGGGCAGCAGTCCCTCTTAGCAGCAGACCTCTGTGAGCATTGTGTGTGTGTGTGCACGCTCCTTTCTTGCCATGGTGGCATTGCTATTTGGGATTTTTGGTGCCTGGATTTCACTACTGTGTGAGTCTCGACTCATTAAGAACTAGGTAAGAGAGGGGGTACTACCAGTTAACTTTTCTGTTAGCAACATTGGCTTTATCCAGGGAGGAAAAAAACAAACTCAAACCCTCGGCTTCAGTGTTTTCAAGTTCTAATGAGCAGCAGCTCTTAGGCATCCATGGTAAAGCAGCCAAGGATTGATGTTCTTCATGTCCCAGTGCAAAACTTTGCTGAGACTTCCTTTTTTGTCTGCCAGCCAGCCATTAGTTGATGTTCAGTTTGGCATAAATAATCCGGATGGAAAAACTTCCTAGCTTGCCTAAGGTAATTCTACATATCTCTAGTGGAGAAGGTGCCTGACTTGTATCCACTGTTCTATCCCAAGTTCAAGTGTTTGTGCCCACAGTAGCTATTTGAACTGTGCTTCATTATTGTCACTCTCCTTCCACAGTAGCAGCCTTTTACAAGCAGAGACTGATGCCACCTCCTATGAAAGAAGTAAAATCCTTATTTGCTTTGTAGGCAACATCCACTAAGCAAATTTCCCTACTGCTGTAACTGAAGGTTTTTGTCAGTGGTTGTCCCTTTCACACAGTTTACAGATTTTCTGCATTGCAAGAGCTGGCATCAGCAATCTTGCTCCTCGCAAGATCTCTTGCAATATAGTGCTGCAAAGGTCTTGGGTATGAGTCAGTGTAAGACCTGATTTACACTGAGAACAAGTACCTGAGAAACATTTCAAAGGATATGAGGGTAAAAAGTTACCTGGAGGCTGAGACAGATATAAAAAGAAACTGAAATAGCACAAATCAAGAAATAAAGAAAATGTGTGTGTGAAAAAATAGCATGGTGTATTAACTAGAGAAGCATGCTGAATTTGTCAGTCTAACTCGCCAGGCAGGCTTGTTACAGTCTTAGCCCTGAGAAGTGATAACTAGCAAATAATAAGCTAAATGTGAGCAGCTTGAGTTATAGCAGTTTACACAGAACTCAGCAGAAACCCTTTTCTCCCTGTGGAAATGCAAAAATGAGGAAACGTGTTTTGGACGCTTTAATTCAAGTTTGAAAGTCTTAAAGTGTCTCAATCTAGTATTTGACTTCTGTAGTTATGCTGGGTATTCCATATTACAATACTAATGTAGGATCTGAAAGGATGACTTAAGTGTTCTGAATAGAGGTGGCTTTCTTTGTTCAAGCAGTAGACAGTTGTGGGTTTTTTACCCTCTAAAATCCTGCATAAAAAGACAGGTTATATTCAACTATTAATGTGGTGGTACTTTTAATATCTGATGTTGGGGGAATGTATGTAGTAGGCAGGTAGTAAGTGACTGGTGTAGTCCTTGCTTCATGTGAGGTGCTTGGCAGTCTTTTTTTTTTCCCTTTTCACCTAAAATTAGGTAGAACTGTTACTAAAGCTCATGCTGCTGTTTCTGCAAAGTTTCATAGATGCTGGGAGGTTAAAACTGGTCTGTTTAGTGGAGATGTGGCCATGCTACAGTTTTTGGTTTTGAAGCTTGCATCTGGGTTAAATAGCCTGCGATAATAATGCCTTTTGTTTCAGGCATTGTCTTGAGAAAACACAAAACACGGTTCAGTATGTCTGTGTCTTTGTCCTGCAACCTGGGGAGTGAATGGTTGACCTCATCTGTTGACGAAACCCCTCCTGAATAGGTTCTAAGAAAAGCCCTTCCAATACATCTCTTGATTTTATCATTAAAGCATCTGTGTGGATGAATTTGACTCTGAATTACCAGTGGCTAAACAAAGTTGGTATTCCCTCTGTCTGTCTCTTCAGGACCTTGGTCCTTCATGTGAGCTGAGCACTCTTCTCCCTTTGTGGACTTAGACCCTTCTGTGTAGGGCTTGAATTGGTGGTTCTTGCCTTTTTGTTTTTTTTACTGTGCCTTAAATAGTTAAGAATTGAACTGGAAAGCAGTCTCTGTAAGCTCACAGGCAAATCGATTTGGACTTAATGGTAGCCTTTCTCCATAAAGGTCTGAGGTTCTCACTTCAAGTTCTTCTTCGTGTACCTGAATGCCTAGAGATCAACACAAAATGCAGCTGTTGAGTCTACAGAGGGAAAAATGTAGACTAACTGTACTGTGGAATGTAACAGAGCTGTATAGTATCTGTTAGGATTTAAAATAATGCAGTAGTGATTGTAAAACAAAACAAATCCCTAATTTAATCTGGAATTTCCTGACCAGTTGAAGGAATAACTTTTTCTTCCTTTCCCTTATTGTAAATACCTAAGATCCCTCAGGAGTTTGTTTATACTGTTGGAAATGATGGATTAAGATTTTCAATTTGGCCTCGATATGGCATTTAAATTAGTTTTTGACCTGAATCTATCAATTAAGAGGCTTTCTCTTCACCCTGGCCCCCGACATGAATTTTAGGCAGAGCTCATCTGAGGTGTGTTATTTCCAAGTGTTACGCTTTTTCCTGGAGCAGGCTGAAGACAAACTCTGTGGAGTCTACACCTAGGTCTGACTTCTGCATAGCTATTTCCAGATGAGCCTTCTATCTGGCAGTATCTATATGAAGTGGCCTATAAACTTAGTCCTGTGTTGCTTATCACTAGTGAATAAAACTGTGAAACAAAAAATAAAGTAAAAACCAAACAAAATAAATGGCATAATAACTTCTGTGCTAATAGTGCAGAATGCAGTAAAGCAGTATGTCAAGAATGCACTGGTTACAGGTCTCAAATGCTTTCCTTCAGGTTCTGAAAAAAGCAGTGAAGTAGGATGTTAGTTCTATGTAAAAGCATAGTGTGACTTCTGGTAGCACCTTCTACAGTTAAGGTAGACTTGAGTTTAATCTGACTCCTCGGGGCTCTTACAAGGCAGTATGGCGTTAGTAGGAAGCTTGTTGCCTGACTTGGTATGTAGTTTAGGAGACTGTGTCCCCCAGTTTTGAGTTATTTTGGCCCTTCTGCCTGTAACGTGCTC
>JANHFX010016686.1:46450-74835 GCA_027560015.1 Chloroceryle amazona | reverse complement strand
CAGCACCTTTCCAGCTCTCGGGGCAAAGCTCAGCACCGGGAGGGCTGCTGTGGGGAGAATGAACTCAGCTCAGGCAGATCAAATACATGAAAAATACATTTTTAGGGCAACAAAACCACAAATTTTAAATTAAAACTTCTTTGCTAAACATCTTTCAGTCTATATGGAACCTTCAAATCCCTAGCAAGGCTGGGTTTTGTTCTGGCATCATTACAGCTCTCTGGGCTGCACCGTAACTTACAATTAATTTTATCACCCAGGAACAGCCAGGGGAGTTTATTTCTAGCACAACATCTGATAAAACACAGCTTCTAATTTCGGTTTCTATTGGCTTCACATTCAGAGATTTGGGTGAGGACTTCAATTTTTGGTGATTTACTTATTTGCAGTTCTGGTTCCTGTTAAGTGTAACTTGGATACGTTCAGGTATCCAAACAAGCTGTTATACAATTTGAAATCTGATTGTTTACTTTTTGGGAAGGAAGGTTGGAAATTGGTGTTGAAAACTTAGACCAGAACTACAGAGGAAAAGTTAAATCCATAGTCAGATAGTGTGCTGTGGTTTTGGTTGGTTTTTTTTCCTTTTGTGTGTGTTTGGTTGGGTTTTTTCCAGATGGAAGTAGCAGTACACAGAATATATGAAGTGCATTTTATGTTCTAGATGTTGAGGTTTGATTTGCATATTAACATTTTGGGTTCTTTTAATAGTACTTTAAACTTCTTTTCTTGTACTCCCAACTCTTGCTCCTGGTGGAACCTCATTGATCGAGTATTAAAAGGTTGTGCTTGGGCAGTGGAGCAAGACATCTGTTAACTGAGAGGAAAACCAACCTGAAATGCCCCAGGTGGCAACGCTGTGCTCTTGGGACAGACCCATTGTTCACGTTTTCCTTCCAACAGCTTGTTGTCGCTTTTCTAAACAATAAGGATTGTTTCATCCCATAGCTTTGTAGCACTGATATCTTTATATTCTATGCAGTTTCTAAAGTTGAAAGAGTTTAACGCACTTCACCCCTGTAAATTGAGTAAGTGTTGTCTGGCTACAGTTTCACCCTTTCCTGTCTTTTCTTTTCCTACCCTCTTCCGCATGTTCTGCATGGTATCTGTCCTGCTGGTGCTGCCTTCACCTGGGTCCTCTGCATGTGTTTCTAACCCCAGGGAGAAGGAATCACTTTGCCTACTACAACTATCACGCCTATGAAGGTAACACCATATTTAATACTCTTCTCTCCTTAGTCACTAAAATCATTGCTCGCTGTAAATCTTTTGTTTCTTTTTGACAAATGAAAGGCTATCTTGCTTATCTTTTTTCCCCAAGAGATTGCTTCTGTGAAATAGTTCTCTCTCTTGTCAGCTGCCCTTTAGTTACTCTGTGGACAAACATCAAATAGATCATGAATGTGCCACCATCCAAAGAGTTTCAACCTTCCAGCTGAGGTTAACAACTGAATTTCATAGGGTGGTTTACAAGCAGTGTTGTGGTAGAAAGAAAATCCACTGGATTGCAGAATTCATAGTTAAAGTGAACTGGGTAAATGGCATGGAGCTGAACAGTGCTTTGGAGTGTTTGACCACACTGATGCAGTGGATGAAATCAATCATCATTTTTATGTGAAATAGTGTTTGGGCTCTGGTGACCTCGCTTTCTGCTCTGTGGTGTTCCATAGCATCCTCTGGGAATTCTGCTGCCTTGTTTGTGGTGTTGCCTAACGTTAACAGTGCATGTTGGAGAGATTTAGCCTTATTAGACAGTAGAGCCTTGTTCCTTTTTATCTGTAGCATTTGAAATGGATAACCTACAAATCGTTATGCATCTTTGCTGCTCCTGAGAGTTTAGAGCAGTGTACAAATATTTCCTGGCTTGACCGACTAGACAAGAATAAAAAAACACTTTCTCCTTCATTGTGAAATATGTACCAAAATACTTTTTATTTTTCTTAGTTTTTTAGCACCCTTTTCTTCATTTTATTTTCTAGACTGCTGTAAAAGTTCTGTATGTCTGTCAGTGTTGCTCACCCCTTCATGGCTGTGGCGTACAATAGTGGGGTTCAAAGAACTCTATTCAAACTTATGCTTCCAGTGCTCAACTCCTTGAATTTGGTCTTGCATTTCATTAACACAGTTATTCCACAGAACAGGAAAGATCCACAGAATGTGCTGAGCCAATGAGGCATAGACAAGCTCTGAGGAATCCCTGATCCTTGAGTAGAAAGCTTGAAATTCAGTTATATCTCACTGGGGAAAAGAAAAATAAATGACAGTTCCTTAAATCTTAGAGTGTGAAAAAGAGGTAGTAGTACTCTAGAGCCCAGTCTGTCTCGTTGGAACAATACATTTCGGAATAGTTGTATTTATTGTAGAAATAACTCCTGTAGAAGTGTCCTTCTGTCAAAACACTGGCTGTTCATATTCTCGCAGAAGAACCTGGCAGGCTTCAGTTTCACGCCCTGTGCAGTTGCACAAATTCAGGAAGGTGGCCCCTGGAAGTACTGTCATTTTTTTTCCCCACCTCCACAGCTGCTGAGGTTGCTGGCTGTATGACTGCTGGAGGCTGAGGATCTGGTTCTGTACAGATTCTGTACAGTACAGTCGAGGCTGCACTGCAGGAGCTTGTGGCTGTCAATGTGGCAGCCGGCAATTGTCGGTTTCCAACTCCTGGAAATGAACCAACAAACTGACAGGAATCTGCTAGTAAAAGAGGTAGATGGGATAGACTGAAGTTAAGATACCACAGCACTTTGAGTAGCTGATACTGGCTTTGTTATCTTGGCTGTGGTCGCTGATGAGTTTGGGACCTTATTAACTTCAATCGTATTTAAAATCTGAGACAAATGACAAAAGCCATCTTTTTTTTTTTTAGGATGTAAGCCTGTAAGATTTATCCTACAAGCCTGAAATTGTAATTGTAAAGCATTTGAAAAACAAAAAAAAAAGGCAAAACCTTAAGGCTTTTCTTCCTGTCCCGTCACAATAAAGCAGCCCAGAGCTGCAGAACTGACGGTGGCAGGAGATGCCGAGAGCATGCAGGTCTAACAGCTCAGGAGAATCACAGCAGGCTGGAAAAGCTTAAAAGCCTTGGGCAGGGCAGTTTCCCTGGCCAGTCTTCCTTCTGAGAAGAGAACTGCAGTGTGGTATGTGGTAACACTTTTACACGTCAGTTTGAAGGGGCTTGGTTGTTTGTCACATTCCTCACGGAATCTTCTTTCACCAAAACTGTTTATTACTGGCTCTTTCTGCTGGAAGTGCACATCTTGCCTGGAATTGAATAGCAAAATGACCTCCTGAATTTGACAAGGTGTTTCAGATCTGCCCAACCAATCCCTTAAACTTCTTACTGTTGAAATTCTTAATGCTCAGGAGCTTGTGCAGGAAATCTGCTTTTCAGATGTGACTTTAGCTAATTATAAGTCAATAGGTGCAGTCCCTGTGTGGATGTTTTTGTTCAACCTTGGGCTTACTTGTTTTCTATGATCTGATCTTCATCACTGGCTTTAGTCGGGTTTAAAGTCCATACTATCTCCCAGCATTGTTTCAAGCACTGGATTGGCAAAATCAATAGAAAATATCATCTCCACAGTGGTGCAGTGGACATCTTTCAGTGCTGAAATAATGCACTTAAAAGATACATGCATGAAGGCAGGCCTGTCGTGTTGTTCTGCTGGTTATCAAGCGTGCACATTTGTATCAGGAATCCCCGAGCTGATGTTTTCCTGTACATTTACATCTTTAGTGTTTCTGAAACTCCCCTGTTTTCTACGTCACGATTTCCCATGTGGTCTCTGGGGATAAGATCTGCTTTCTGATTGAGGGTCACCTCTTAAAATGCAAGTTTTCCATCTGCAGCAGGCAGTATGCACAGATGTGAGTGTACTTCTGTCGCGGGGGAAGGGAACTCGTGAAGCTCATTTCAAATGCAAACTGCACCCGGTTTTATTTGAGCCCTCCTATGATGTCACTGGAAAAAGCCTCGTCAGGTAGATAATGAAGTTTAATGCATGCAGTGGTGGCTAACTTGTTCTCTTGAGTCATGGTTCTTGCTTCTTCGGCTTGTGTCTGGGAGGCACATTCCAATCCAGTTATCTCAGCTTAAAAAAACCCTAAGAAATGAGGTGTTTTCTGCACCTCTTTAGCTCTGCTAATGTTACTCAGTCCCAAGTGCTATAAACAGAACTCAGGCCATCTTTTCTTCCATGCCATGTGTTTACTTAGGCTTGCATATGAAATGAATAAGTTTACATAGAGTTCATACATCTTCTTATGACTCTTGCCACTGCTCCTCCTGTATTGTTCATTAGTGCCCACCTTTCTGAGAACTTTCACCTCCTGAATTTCTGAATTGAAAGAAAACTATTGCTGTGTCAGATAAAACCTGAAGGTATGTCATTCCCTCCCCCCAGGAACCCCGAATTCTTGACCTTAGGTCATAGAGCTTACACTGCATGTATCACCTTGCTGAACCACCACAAGTCTTCTACGTGTGGTCCTTAGAGGCTAACAGCAGCCTTCTTGGACTGCCACGGTTTGGGGAGCAGGGATTTTGCCATAGCTATGGCAGAATCTCTGTCCTGCCGCAGTGAGCTGAAGAATGCATTCCAAAGGTTTAGTGGAGCTTCCAGCTGCTGAAAAACAGGAAATACAAGACTTTACAATGGAGTAGAATGCAGCCTTCCTTCCCTCCCGTGGCCCTCTCCTAGAACAAAACAGCCTTTCATCCTTTTTGGAATTTGTAGTAATTCTATTCAAGATTAACATACCTTTCACTGTAGAAATTGGCTTTTACTGATGGACGATGCCATGTATGCTGCAAATAACTTCCAGGAACTCCTTGAATTCTTCTTCTTTTCCCCGGGGGTGGGGTGTGATCTAGTGCTGTGGGTTTAAGTTATTTTTCTTGGTACATTGGACACTCCAGGTTAACAAAAGTCTTAACTTGCCTCATTGTGATACTCATGTTGGTGATTTCTTATTTGACAGAACCTCTCCCGTGACTCATCTATATTGAGGATATATGGTGGGGTGAGGTAAACATCTCTTAGCAGGAACATAGTATTGGTCAATTATTCACAAGTGCTGAGCTCAGGAATGAGATCCAGAAGTTACCTTCAAGACTTGAACAACATAATATTTTAGTGTGTATTTCAGAGAATATTTCAGAAATCTGTAGGAATATTTTAAAGTGGTTTGGTTGGTTTTGGTTTGGTTTATATTTAGTATAGGGGTGCAATCACTAGACCATGAATCCCATTTTCCAATTCGTATGGAAAATGCCATAAGAAATGAACAAAAGCCCTGACTTTGATGCCACTGACTTCTGAAATTCCTGCCCTCTTGCATGTTGAGGAAGAGTTCTTGCCTCTAAACTGAATCTTGTATCTGAAGATACTGGATTAGCATGGCCTTTCTTAGTGTACAGTGATTCATGCCTCTGTGGAGTCAGATACTGGGATTTGATCAACGTTTTATCCCTGTGTTTAGAGGAGTGCGTGCTCTGATGTGTAGTACTTGTGTTTGTGATGGATGACATTCCACTGTTACGATAGTGATTCTAAATCTGTTCAATAACTGGATGTTACTATAGTATCAGCACTGTGGTATTTATAGTACTAGCCTGTGGACTGTCTCTGCCTAACGTCTTGATATCCCAGTAACATCACAACACACTCAGCAGAAACTTCATGCTAGGAGCATCCATTTTACTTCTCCTGAAGTCAAAACCATGGAAAACTCTGCTGGTGTCATTCCTCATTGATATCCAGCTTCTTCCCCCCTCCCTTCACTTGTGTTTTCTCTTCTTTTGTACTGCTGCCTTCATTTCTATGTGTCTTCTGCTGTTAGCCAGTGTAGTCAGTGTTCAGACCAGTGGGCTATAAAGATAAGGCCAGAAGGGTTACAGTCCTGTGTATCATAACTAAAGCTGTCATAGGTAACCATCTCTTCTAATGCTGCCTTATAGGAAACTGTTTAACATGTTGACCACCTGACAGCAGCTATTCCTTTTTAGTAAGATCAATAAATACTGTTATTGTAGAGATCTGCAGACAGGTTATTTTCTAAATCTTTGAAACCCCTATTGGTGTACCCATATAAAATGTTAGACATTAGTAAAAAACATTGCTTAAACTACTAAGAAAACAGAGAAAGCTTTTTCAAAGTATGTTTAGAATAATAGCCCTTGATTACTTTGTTCCTTGCACTTGTACAAAACAGTCACCCTGTTGAGCCAACTCTGTCTACTTGGAGTGTTTTCACACTGTGATGAGCAAGTTCCCAACAAATCTTGGATGTAACTCAGTTATTTTTCTGGTGAACGCTGCTCCTCTGAACTGAATTGATACAACGTAGATGAATTGTGTATTTGAGCTTTAATGACTTGCAGATTAATATTTGTCACGTGCTCTACAGATGGCTCTGACTCCAGAGATAAGCCAAAGCTCTATCGTCTACAATTAAGTGTCACTGAAGTTGGAACTGAAAAATTTGATGAAAATTCCATTCAGGTATGGAAAAAAGAAAAGTAGACTTGGGTAACAGAACTGATCCAATGTCTGCTCAGTTATGTGCAATTGTGGAACTAGTAAAGTGTTCTCTGGATACCCTTCCAAGGTAGAAGGGTAAAATATTACTGCAGTTTCATGTTCATGGTCATAACTCTGCCCTCTTTCCTCTTTCTTGCTTTAAGAGGAAAGTAAGGAGTTAATTATTTCAAATGAGGCATTCTTTTTGTCAGGGGATCAAATGGTAATTATCAGTGCTACTGTAAGTGCTTAATGGCTTTCAGGTGCTAGGCTCAATCCATTTGAGCTGAGGTATGTTTTCTTAGATGTATGCAAGAAGCATGGCTGTATGAAGTTCGTGCCAGGGAATCTCTTAAGAGCACCCTGGGTCCCCATCAGTGCAGTTAATTGACTTGTAAATACCTGAAGTATCAGAGTGCACATC
Organism: Chloroceryle amazona; assembly: GCA_027560015.1. Lineage (NCBI taxonomy): Eukaryota > Metazoa > Chordata > Aves > Coraciiformes > Cerylidae > Chloroceryle > Chloroceryle amazona. The sequence continues at coordinate 67,896 of JANHFX010016686.1, read as the reverse complement.
CAAACAGCAAGTGGGAAAAGAGTTCTGAACGTCATACGACAAAAAAAAGTGAGCAACTTTTTCATTAAGGGATTTCTGTTGCGTGTTTTATGATCTCTGTTGCAAGGAAAATTGAAGGGAACCCACACTTACCTGTGTTAAATTCATAAGCAAGCAAATTTAAGTTGCTAGTCTGTGAATAGGGTAAGCTGCAGTTCATTTATTGCTGCTGGTTTAATTTCTGCTTCTGTATAATTTATTTGATTCTCTGTTAATTCTCTCTCCAGTTATTCGGTCCAGGAATCCAGCCTCATCATTGTGACCTCACTAATATGGATGGAGTTGTTACTGTAACCCCAAGAAGCATCGATGCTGACACCTATGTGGAAGGTCAGCGGATCTCAGAAACCACTATGCTGCAAAGTGGAATGAAGGTTCAGTTTGGGTCATCTCACGTGTTTAAGTTTGTGGATCCCACTCAGGACCATATCATTCCTAAAAGACCTATTGATGCAAGTCTTATGGTCAAAGGTCCAAGGCACAAAACTGGGTGAGTAAAATATTTCTTCCCACGGAGGAGAAAGGGGAAGCCTGAAAAAAACCCCAACAGCGTGATAAATTTCCTCTAACTGCAGTATGACTTTAAATGAGCTTGGAGTGGCTGCTTTGAAGTTAAACCTACAGTAACTATTTTAATACTTGAGCTCCACCTTGTGATTTTTTTAAGGATTAGCAAGTGTCTTTTTCATTATGAAGTATTCCAACAAGTTTTCCTGCAGCTCACTTTTGGGTTCAAAACAGTGGAACGCCTTATTTTAATGTATTTAAAGTTCCAGGAAAAGTAGAGAATTCCTTGAATGTTTTCAGAAATCCTGACTTGTTTTTTTCCCTTCTTCCCAAGGATTTGGAAATCAAGTAGCATAGTCAAGCAATGAGACTGCCAAGATAGGGCATTAAATGTCTCAATTCAGCGACCACTTCTTCCACTATGATTAACTCATCTCTCTCACAGTCCAGAGCTCCATCTGTTGTTTCTCTGTAGATTTGTATTTTTGATAGGAGCATAAAAACCCCCACTGGTTATAGATTTTGTAATTTCTAAGCACGCAGGCATTCTGTTCAGTGGCTACAGAAATATTTGGAAGAAACAATCTTAAAATGGGACTGTATAGCCTGGAAAAAAATAGCATCGTACCTTCCGTCCTCTCTGGCTCCAAATGAGGCTGCTCTTGTAGTCTGCTGTGGTTTGGAAAAGAAAGAAATTGGCTCGGAGAGGTGGGAGAGGATGCTCCTGAGAAGAGGCTCCTCTTGCTAACTAGCCGAGCTAATGATAGAGATGTAACTTCAACCGTTATTATTTTTTCTCCCCTTTTTTTAATGTGAAGCACACTGTGCTTGTTTCAGGACCTCTCTGCAGGAAGGCCCCATGCCATTTAGCCATCATGTAATATTTCCACTAGCCATCTAGCCATCACGTGATATTTCCACTAGCCATTTAGCCATCATGTAATATTTCCACTAGCCATCTAGCCATCACGTAATATTTCCACTTAACTCTCGTGGTCGTTCTGCACTGAGCCTGCAGATCAATAAAGAAATGCTCTGGCAGGTTTACACTGTCAGCTGCACAGCACTGTCCCACTGCAGAGCTGTACCTGGGCAGCAGGATCTCTGGCTACGGGCTGTTGCAGCTCAAACAATCAAGTATGTTCAGGATCTTTGGAATGCACAGATAATAAAATGCAGTGCTGTTGTACATTCAGTACTGAAGGGCTGAGCAGAACATTGTGGCAAGCCTGCTGCAGTCAATACCCTGCCTTCAGTGTGCTTTTATGCTTTTTTATGTTATTGATGTTCCTGTGTATTTATATTTCCTCACTTGACTGGGGGGGTGGGAATATCTCACTTAAGGATCTGTTTTTCCAAAGGAGATTCTTGTACAGACATTTGTCGTGGTTTTAGATGAAGAATTGATGCAATGTTTTAAAAGATGGATATGAAACCATTTCATGGTATACCTCCTGAATTTGAATTTACTATTTTAGCTACTCTGTGCCTTGTTTGTTAAACGTTTGACACAATCATTTCTAAGAAGTGCTTGAAATGTTAATTTTGCTTTTAGAGCTGTTCAGGAAACCACATTTGATCTGGAGGGAGATGTTCACAGTGGAACAGCATTACCAGCGAGCAAGGTATCACATTATGATTAAATTAACAGTAAATAATAAAAGCTCCTGTGTCAGTTAGGTGAAAATGACAGCGTCAGTTATATTTGGTCAAGTGCATCCAGTTCAGCATTCCCACCAGACATTTCCTCTTGTGAGTGGGTGTGGGCATTGTGTGCATTATTAGTTATTGCTTTCTCTTTTCCCCCAAAAAACTATCCTGGTTTGTGTTAGCCTTTTCCATGTGTTCTGTGCCAAGAAGAGCAACTTTTCTCCGAATGGCTTGGAATAGTTTACCCCAAACTGACCTAGTGGAGGCAGATTCCAGGCAGGGGGAGATTCCTACTAGAAATGGTGCACCTTTATTTCATGTGTGTAGCATATGACTTTATATATAAACCTTTATTTAAAATGTGAAAGGGTGTTCAGCTCGAGGTTAACGAGGCTTTGAAAATTTAATGGATGTAACTTTGACTTCAGTAGAGCTGCTGTACGCACGTTGAGTGAACAAACTGTCTCTGATAAACATTTTATGAGGTGATAATCTGTTCTTGCTTTTCCTGCACTGTCTCACGTTAATAAATTCCGTGCCAGAGTTGCATTTTTCAAGAGCAGGCAGAGTGAAATGACACGGTGGTTAATGCCTGCCGTGGTTCTGTGCTGAGATGCCTCAGATGACGAGAGAATCGATTGCTCCAGCAGTATGGAATGGAGTAGACCTCCCAGAAATGCATTTCCTTTTCTGTTTTATTACTACTACTATCAAACAGCAATACTTGTAGAAGTATTTAGTGATACTAGCATGGCAGTTTGGGTATTAATAATACTCTGATAACTTCTGGATGTGTTTGTTACAGGGTTCTCCGTGTGTGTGTGTGTGTTTGTGGGTTGTTTTTTCTGCCACAGACTTCTGATTAAGTATTTCTCCTTTCCCTGTAGCTTTGTTTGTGACAATGTTTTCTTTTATCTTTGATGCATTCTTCACCTCTGATAGCAATTTATTTAGTGACACTTTGGAAGGAGTTAAAAAGATGATTTATAAATTATTAAAATGCCTCAAAAATGCCCCGCTGGAGATCCTGACGTTAATATCTAGCATACCTCATATTCTTTACACACTCAGTAGAAAAATAACTCTACTGGACCTAGGGAAGCCTGGGAAAGTAGAAATATTTGTTTTGAGTTGATCTGTTTGCATATGCACGGCATCTTGTTAGATCTCTGCTGAATCACTTCTTTCTCTGGCAGGAGTTCTAATGAGTTTGCTTTTCTGTTTGGAGAAGGGGTAACAATGACTTTGATGAATGTTTTCTGAGGCCTGATGATGAACAGTGATTCATGGATTGGCACGTCAGTATTGGAAAATCTCTGTTGCTCAAACTCTTGTTTTGAGGTGCACTTTTTGGTAGGCTTTCTGGTATCAAAGCAAATGCACTCCTAGAATTTCTTAGGAAACATGAAAATACTTCATATTTTACTGATTTGTTTTCCACTTTTTATGCTGAAGAATAACTCCTATGTATTTGGCTGCTTAAAGCAGCATGTTTTTCCCCTTCCTGGTAGTTCGGTGTGATTCGAAGTCAAATTTAAAAGCTTGCTAATAAGAAGCGTGTGACACTGAAAGAAGAGGAGGAAAAATAAAAATAAATTGTATGTAAAAAGTTGCATAGCTTGAATTGCCACTTCTTGTCTTGGAAAATGATGTCTTGTTGAGCAGATGAGATTTTCCCTAAGAACAGCCTGAATTATGCCATGGATCAATAACACAGGCACTCGGAGCTGTTGCTAGAGCAGGGTAGGGGAGCATAAGCAGTTTGCAATCTCTTCATGTGTTTAACTTTGTCTCATAGCTAGAATTTTCATTAACAATTCTTACTTTGTATTGATAACTACGCAACTTTTAAGTGAGGATATTTGAAATTCTCACCAGCTACTCTTGCAATACATTAACAAAAAACTGCTGTTACCTGGCCAGTGATGTCTTTTTGAATTGCAAGTGTGGTCTTAGATGCTTTGCTGTGCTGGAAGCACCTGCTGAGCTGCTGGCTTCTGTGCTCTACTCCTCTGTTTTCCCATCTCTTTTCAAGCCCCAAATTGACACTTTTAATAGTGCTGAGCACAAATACTGGCTGATCCGATGTTTGCATGCTAAGCACCTGTCCTGCTGTTTTGAATTAGAGCACCAGCAGGCTTGATGGTGACAGGACATCATCAGCATCCAGCACAGCTGAAAGAGGAATGGTGAAGCCGATGATCAGACTGGAACAGCAGCAAGATTACCGCAGACAAGAGAGCAGGTAGGAAATGTGTAAACTGCTTCTCATAAGAAAGAAAAATGGATACAGTTTTCTCATGGAACAAGCAGTATGTTGTTGTTGTTGGGTTTTTTTAAGTAACAGGTAAGAAAATAGGTCTTTTGCAAGCTTAAAAAAGAAAACAAAGCAAAACACCCCCCAAAAAACCCACAAAGAAACACCCAACCAAAACCCCAAAGTACCCTTTAGGTTTTTTGATAGAATATGCTAAAATTCAATTTTAGATCTTTTGACATCAGCCTTCAAAGTTATCTTGTGGACTTTTACTACAGGAGTTAACTGAATAAAGAACTGCAGTGTCCTGTCTCTGCTCTGTGGCACCATAAAGATTTCTCAAGAGAATGCAGCTTCAGCTTTTCGAATCCTGTTACATTCCTTTGTTTATTGAGGGTGCTGGGGAAAGTAGAAAGTTACCTATTGTGTTACAAACGGCTGTGGCATGCAGGAGATTTTAAGCTCTTCCATATTTCCTACAAAATAGGTGCTTAAGTACAGAGAACAGCTCAATTAATACTTCTGCTCAAGGGAGGAGTGAAATATCTGTTTAACCTTTTGTAGACACCAGAAAAAATCAATCTTCTGTTCATGTTTCTCCTCTGTGAATTGCCTGGTAGGTACAGATAAGACAGAGCACTGTAGTCAGTTTGAGGACATAGTGTTGGGGTTCATGGAATGACTGATGTTTCTTAACCTAGTATAGCAACAGCCAGCTGAGGCTGGGGGCTAGATTTTGCCTCCTTTCCCTCCCTACCAAAAGAAAGGACAAATAAGTTGACCAAGCTCTCATCAATTTTGAGGGCGTGGAAGATGGCCAAGTACATTGGTTGTAACCAAGCTGATGTTTCAGGTGAAGTTTCGTTCACTTTTCTTTCACGTGTCCATGAATAATTTGTTATTTGAATCTTCTCAATGGCAGATGGCAAACTGATCCTGTCAGTCTGCCATAGAGCGCAGAAGAGGACGTTCATTAATATTACAGACTCACAGTTCAAGTCTGCAGTTTGATCTGTTGCCCTGTGGGCAAATACAGCCCGAATGATTCTAGAAGAAAGGTAAAGGAAGGATCATTTTGGGGAAGGATATTGTACCAGCCTTTGGAACCGGTGTGTTTGGAGTGATCTGTCACTGTGCAGTGGAATTAATGTCACCCATGTGGATTGTTCATTTTGATTTTTGTCTTCTTCCTTTAGACCTCAGGATACCCATGGACCAGAACTGATACTACCTGCTAGTATTGAATTCAGGGAAAGCTGTGAGTAAAGGATGAAGTTATAACACTAACCTGTGGACAAGGTTTTCTGTTGTGTAATAGTTCAGTCAGTTTGGAAAATTACAGATAACTTAAGTAAACATTGAAAAAGGATAATGACTAAAGAGGTGAAAGCTAATCCAGTAAATAACTCACTTTGCTGGGCAGGGTGAAGTTTGGTTATTGAGGCAGGTTCATGCATACCTGATTAGAATTGCATTTCAACTCTTGATCTTCAGATATTCAAATTTAACTGTGGAAAAAATTGTTAATCTGACCTCTTCAACAGTCCATCGAAGTCATTCTCTTCTCTACAGTTCTCCATGCCTTGGATAATAGCTTGCATCTTGGTCAAGATCCATTTTATGTAACATGTGATTGAGTTTCAGTTTTCATTTAGAATTTAATTTTTTGCTACATTGGTTGCCAGGTTTTTAATAACTCGGACCTGGTAGAAAAATATCTTACCAGAGATTGTTCAGACTTCAACCATTTGAAACTGAACAGGTCTTTGAGCGAGGAAAGAGATTATTATTAGTAGACAATGCTCTATAATACAGGAGCACTGTAGGCAGAGAATGGCCAAGAGAAAAATTACATTTTCCTCTTCCCTTGAAGTTGCAAATTTTCAGCAAAGACACAAGAAATAGTAATGAAATGTTTCCCCCAATCAGATTTTCTGGCTTCATATAGATGTGTGTTGTTACTGTACCAAGCTGTAGTACAGCATTTAGAACAATTCAGAGTTCACTTCTCTAAGCTGCTTCCCCCTCCCCTCCAAAATGAAATTCTTGATGCCCCGAGTTAGGGAATTTATTGCATTTAATTTTCTTTCTGTCTTTGGCTTTATGACATGTTTGGTTTTTTTTTTCTTTTTCTCTACAGCTGAAGATGCCTTCTTATCTGCCATCATAAATTACACAAATAGCTCAACTGTTCACTTCAAGCTGTCCCCTACGTACGTTCTGTACATGACCTGCCGGTACGTATTGTCGAGCCAGTACAGACCCGACATCACTCCCGCCGAGCGCACTCACAAAGTCATTGCAATAGTCAACAAGATGGTGAACATGATGGAAGGAGTTATACAGGTGAGTTACTCTACAAAAAGGTGTCGAGGGAATTAAATACATTTGTAGGCTGTTGAGTACCTTCATCTTTCTCTTAATATTTAACCAGCTGTTGCTAAGAGTCAGAGTAATACCTGCATTGATTGCCTGTGTGAAGAAGGGTTGCTTTTGTGTCAGTGAATAATGTGAGTGGTAAGAATCTCCCTCCTGAGCAACGTGGGAGGTTAGGGAAGGGCTGTTGCTCGGAAGATACTGTCTCTGACAAGAAGTTACTCTTCTGTTCTCTAGAAGGTGAGATCTTTGTAAGCGTTTCTGGCTGTGAGCTCTTGCAGAACGAGTTGGATGTGCTTATTCAAGACTATCTCACAGATAGCAGTTGTTTGCACTGCTTGGTGCTTGAAGTGAATATATTAAAAAGAAACATGAGTTTTTAATTTCGATCCTGTTACTTTTACAACTTCTGCAGCCACAAAAAATGGTAACAAAATGGGACTTTTTGCACCAAGACGACACAATTGCTTTATAAAGAGCAAGACAAGTTCTTAAACATCTTCTGTGTAGTCTGATTCTACTGCTATTATATGTGCAAGACTTGTGCAGAAGCAGGGGGGAGTTGTGTTTTGTGTAGGAATGCAGGATAATAGGAGCTATCTATGAAATTGCAATACCTTGCATTGTTTAACTGTTGATAAAATGTAATGGTCATGTCCTGAAAAAGCAGTGCTAGTTTACACATCCTCACTAAGTAATTATCATAACTCCCTTGTCTGCAGGCTTTTCTTGGAGGAAAAAAAAATAAATCTATTTCTATATTTCTTGGAACACACACATTTGTTGCAAAAAGTATTGCTGCAGTAGCCCCTAAGGACCCTGCTGCAGTAGGAACTGTACAAGCAAGAACAAATGCATCAGTCCTGAGAATTTACAGTGCACGTGTTGCACAACAGGTTGATTAAGGGAGAAGAGGAAAGTAAACAGCAAGGGAGTGGCATGAAAGTCACTGCAAACCAAAACTGATCATCTTTTGTTTAGGTTTGGGGAAGATTTAGTGGAGTTTTCAGCAGAAAGAATGTTCTAATTAGAGAGTTCACAGAAAGAATGGGGGAAAATGCTGGTGTTGGAAAGAGACTAGCCTGCCATGGACATTCTGAAGCTGATGAGAGGTTGAAAGGTAGTTTGAACCTGAAGTGAAGAGCTGATACATTGCTTTGAGTCTTTGATAAAATCGCAACGGTATCAAAAGTTAAATAATCAGGTTCTGCTTTAAAAAACACCCAAACAAACTAATCTGGTTTCATTCATTTATAGCACAAATTCATTTCATTCATTTACAGCACTGGGAAGGGTTTCCCAAATCAAGTCCAGCCTTGTGGTTGTTGCAAGCAAATGTATCCTATATAATCCTGCTCTAGTATGACCCACGTGTTCGTTGGGACTCTGTGAAGGGCCATTTCCACAGCCTTGCAGTCTAATCTCCAACCTAAAATTTAAGGGAGGCATCAAGAAGGAAGTGGCAGCTGCATTAGTGGTTTGTGAAAGGTGTTAACTGTTTGCAAGAAATGAACTGAAGAGCTTGAAGAAAGCTGGGAGGCAGTTCTTTCAGATGCCCTGATGGAGGAAAGGGGGGAGATTCTGAATGTGGTGACAGAGTAAAACTTCACTGAATTTGAAGGTTAATGGGCTGGAGACAAAGAAAGGCATTTGTTCCAGAACTTGACCAGGAAAATGTCATTAGCTTGCACCTCTCTTAGTGGTGTACAAACAGTAGTAGCTAAACTATGTCAAATTACTTGATCTAAGCTGTACTATGGGTGGCTGTCAGATTCAAATTGCCATGTAATCAATCACTGTATCACAATAGCTTTTTTGCATGTCTTGCTAGTAAAACTACACTAAAAAGAGATCTGAGGGTGCAAAAGATGGAAAAAAACAGCTGAGGGGCAGGGGGAGAGAGGTGCTCAAAAGAGCAGTACAGGGAAGGTGTACAAACTCTTATGCTCCACTGTGGGAGCAGAATAAATGGATTAGATCCTTATTGCACCTGCACAGATCGTCCGTTGATAGCTTCCTGAAGTTACTCAAGAAGCACTTGCTAACAAATTAAGCCTGTGACTTTCTGTAGGCTTCGCATTAATGTATGCAAATAGTATAGAAGACTTTGTATGAGATTGGGATAGAATTGGAGAGATCTATGAGAAGCCTTGGTGCTTTAATTAAAAAATAGGAATAGAAACTTCATTCATATAAAGCAATTTTTTTGTATCCTCTTTATTTTTTTTCTTCCCAAATCATTGTCACGTTTCTGATCCCCCGCAAATTTCAGCATTCTTTTGTAGAAGAAACATCTCCTTTTGTCATATGCCAACACAGTCAGTTTGGGGTGCCTTGGTTGAAAAGAGAAGAAACAAAAGCAGTGGCAATTGGGGTTTTTTGGTTTGTGGGTTTTTTTCTGGTTGGTTGGTTGGATTTTTTTGAGCTCTAACTAAAATGAGAATAGTAACAGCAAATGGCACATCAGAATTTTGCATCTAGGATCCCTGTATAGCACTGGGGGAGAGCAGAGTGATCAGAAAGCCAAAAATAATTAAGAGCTCAATTTTAAATAGTCAGACATACCTGGTGGGTTTTTTTGTTTAACTCAGTATAGTTTGCATTTAAGGATTTAAGAAGCTTAGTGTGATATTTCATTTGACTGTTTTTTTCTTGTTTAAAAGTCTTTTTTTTTTTGTCTTTTTTTCCTTTAATTGAAAACCCCATGTATTAAATCTGTCTGAGGTGGTTTACATTTTTCCGTTTGGTTTTGTTGTGGTTAATTTTTTTTATGGTGTGGATTTTCTGTTCCCCATTGTGTGTGTTTGTACATTGTCTTCATTGCAGCAGTGCGGGCAAATAGCTCCCTGGATCTGTTTCCTGATGGCTATTTACCCTGTGTCCTGCAAAAAGTTCTGTGGGGTTTCTGTGGTGCACTGAGCATGGAATAACCAACCAGTCTGGGATGTCAATTAGCACAGGCTGTTCCTTGAATTGATTGGCATGTGGGCACCTCAGTTATTAGCTGTTGTGCTGCTAGTCCTGTCCAAATAATGAATCTTTCAAGAGGGGCTCAGTTGCATCGTAGCTACTGATAAATGCATCTGTGTATAACTGTGAACATGTGTTGTGCCTTCATATTTAGTGTTTGATTTCTAAAGCTACCATGATTGTTTACAAGTTTCTTTCTTCTATTCTGTTTGATTTCCTTCGTCCGTTTTTCTCCAGGAGGTAGACCAGGTTGATCAGGTAGGATATATTGCTGGGAACTGATCCTAGCTATGTTGGCTTAGCTCAGTTTCTCATGCTGCTTCCATATCAAAATACAATACTCAAACAGCTGGACTTGAACAGTTCATAACACTCATTCAGCAACTGGAACATGCAGTACTAAAATCCTTTTTTGACTTTGCAACTTTTACGGCATTCCATAATTTCTGCTTAACGCACTTCAATGTGGATATGAAATGACCGGAGTTCTTTTTCTTCCCTTTATTTTCTTTTTTTTTTTTTGTTATTGTTTGTGGTTCCTATTCTTTGGATTTCATCTGAGGTTTGCCTGGCCTGGCATTTGTGGTCGGGACATGGTGAGATAGATCAGTACTTGATACTGAATCACTCGGTCTCAAAGCCAGTGAGCGCAGTATCGGAGCGGCAGTGGGCAGCAGCGAATACGCGCTTCAAAGTGCACAGATTACCAGATACTGCATTCTGCTAAGCTCTTAGCACTAGATAACTAGATGCTTATGTCGTGGCTTTATTGATACGGCTATTGGCAATTGAACAGAATTTTCTGTGTCCTGTGAACGTGGTAAAATTGACCTTGCCAGTCACAGCAATTGCAGTATTACGTACAAAGACTTTGCAAATATCTGGTATCTGAGATACGTTTGGTGAAGTGGGCAAAGGTACTGGTCTATCTTTTGGAGCCTTTTTAAGATGCAGCTTTAGCAGGAAACTATTTCCTTGTATTATTTTTCGCTTCTTTCTGCTTACAGAAACAGAAGAATATTGCTGGGGCACTTGCCTTTTGGATGGCAAATGCATCTGAGTTACTGAATTTCATAAAGCAAGACAGAGACCTCAGCCGAATTACCGTGGACGCACAAGATGTTTTAGCACACTTGGTTCAAATGGCATTCAAGTAAGGCTATCCAGCTTGCACTTCACCTAACACATTGTGTTGTTTTTAGGATAACTTCACATTCTTGGCTAATTTTAGGTGCAGCAATAATACCCTTTGTGTGTCGTTACATGTCTGAGGGGAGTCCTTGCAGGAGAGGCTAGCTGTACTTCTTGGGACAGATGCTTTCTTCTGTGGCTATAGATCACTGGCTATGAAGCAGCTTCATCTGTTAGCTGCTCTTCTGAGAGTTGAAGCTGACAATGAAGATTTTAGGGAAATGTTATTAAATTTAGTTTATGTGGATTGCTGCTTCTTAATCTAAGGTTTTATGGAGATGTGAGGAAAGGTTATTTTTGCTGTTAAATATTTAAGCCTATGTATTTATGTGTTATGGGTCTCTGAAGGAATGAAACTTGCACTCTTTAAGGGCCTCCAATTATAATTTACTTTCATAATTTGCATAAATAGCAATTTGCACAGTGGTTTGTTACAGTTTTTTTGGTGTGTGGATTTTTGTCTTGTTTTTTCTTAAAAGTGAAAAAAGAGCTTTTGGCTTGTGGTAAAATCAACTGATGTTTGTCAGCTCAGGCAATTACAATACTGATTACAAGAAAAACTGAACGAAGCATCCAGTGCGAAGGGATGTCCTCTGAGGGAAGAGATAACAGAGTGAGCACAGCACTAATCAAGAAGAAAGGCTTAATTTGTGTTCGTGTTTAGCTTCTATTTATTTTTCCCCAAGCCACTGTTGAACAAGTATTCCTCAGTAAATTTGTGTCTCTGAAAGTAATGTTAGAGAAGTCCCAGTGCACCTTGGGAGGCTTCTACCCAGCCTTCTCCCACTTACAGAATGCCTGTTAGAAATAGGCTTTGTGTTACTACAGACCTCTGAAATCTTCCTACACTGAGATGGGGTCTGGAGAGCTGACCACAGTTCACCTGTTTAGCTCCAAGGGGGCTGTGCTGCTCTGAAGAGCAGTATGGAGCATGTGAAAGTAGTATGCTAAACCTTGTAATTGCTTGCTGAGCTTAGGAAGTCAGGAGACACACCAAACCGCTTTGTATGTAGTCCCCCAGATTTGGCTTTTTGTGTTGTGTTTTTTTCCTGAATTATGGGCAAATAGGGTACAGCAAGTAGCTACTTGGATAAAGTCCTTCCATTTTCCTAGCACCTCTAAATTAGTGAGAATGCTGCTGGTGCAAGGAAGGACTGACAATGTTTTCCCCTTTTGCCAGATGCAAAAGACTTTCTGAATTTTAGCTGAGTGTGAATTCTCCCCTAAGTACACTGTAACATGGCAGATTCCAGATGGATGCGTTCTGCTTGTGGAGAACTAGGAAATAGATGTTTATAAGGCAAATAAAAAACCCAACAGAAGCTTGAAAATGAAGGAATCTGTGGTGAAAGTGTTAAACAGTAACAACTGACATACGCCGGAGCTGGCTGAAAGGGCTGATTTTTTGGCTTTTGTTTCCTAGCAATTGAGGGCATTCAGAAATTTTGCTGGTGAAACACAAAGGGGTGTTGTAAAAAGCTGTGAAATATTTTCCTTTATACTTGGGATTACAGTTTGCTTCCCTGTTTAGTTTCAGTTCTCAAGATAAAACGTATAAATGAATGATCAAAAGCGATGTTAAAGAAAATGTTTAATTATAAGGAGGGAGAGAATATTAAATCAGGCTTTTAATTTCACTGTAGTTAAAGGTGAGAGGTATACAAGAATCAAAGATCTTGTAATTTGATAGATCTGTTTTCTTTAGAAGAGAAGCATCCATAATGAACACATACAGGTTTAAAATTCCTTTGTTTTTCCCACCCTCCCTTCCAGGTACCTGGTTCATTGTCTGCAATCAGAGCTTAATAACTACATGCCAGCATTCCTTGATGATCCAGAAGAAAATAATCCTCAGAGACCTAAAATAGGTTAGACTACTTGATATTTTCTTGTGTCTTGTAAACCATACAATTAATTAGTAAGAAATAATTATTTTCTTTACAGCATTATGACATTTACAAGTTGACCCAACCCCCGAGTATTGTTCGGATCAGGTTTTTATGGATGATGAGAAAGGACAGCAGTGACATTTACATGCTCTATATTGGGTTGAAAAATCAGGGAATAATTTTGTTAGGAACAGAACGCTTGGATGTCATCTAATGCAGTGTCTTGCTCAAGGCAGTGCTCCTGGATCAGGTTGTTCAGAGTATTGCCCAGTGGAGTTTTTAATCTCCTCTGCAGGATATAGGTGCCACAGCATCTCTCAGCAACCTGTTCCAACACTTGACCACCCTGCTGGTGAAAATACTTTTCCTGTAGCTAATGGGAACATCCCATGTTGGTGTTTTGTTTTGGATGTGCTGTTGTTCTGCATCCTTGAGAGGGATCATGTTCTGAATGCTCCCACTGGGTAGGTGAAGATAGCAATAAGCTGTGCCCATAGCCTTTTCATTCCCAGGATAAACCAAATCCACTGCTCTCTCCCTCTTTTACATCCTTTACTCCAGTCCTCTCATTACCTTGGTAGCTTGCTGCTGAGTTTTCTGCATTAGATCAGCATCCTGCTTGTTGAGGGGTGCTGTGCCCAGATACAGTCCCTCAAATGCTGAATGCATAGTGAGGATTGCTTCTCTCCCTTCTGCCGGCTGCACTGCTGCTAACTTAACAGCTTAGTATGTGCCTGGCTACCTTTCAAGCACGGACATGCTGCTTAATCATACTCAACTTGATGTTTGCCAGAATCTCAACATCATTTTCTCCAGGGCTGCGTTCTATCCCGATGGCACCTAGCCTATACTGTTGCATCGTCTTGCTCCTTCCCAGATGCAGGCATTGGCAGTTGCCTTTGAGCTTCATGAGCCCATCTTTCCAGCCTACTGAATCCTTCTGAAAAATACCACTGCCCTCCAGTGTACCAGTATTTCCCCCAGCTCAGTATCCCCTGTGATTTGCTGAGGAAGCAAAGTCCATTCTATCACCCGGGTCATCAGTGAAACCCTTGAACAGTGTCAATCCCAGCCTCAGCCCAGGAGGGAAGCCACTAACAGCTAGCTGCCACCTGGACTTGGTTTCCCCAAATCCACCAAGTCTAGTGATCCATCCAGTTCTCTGCCTGCAGGAGCATCTCCTTATCTCAGCAGTTCCGCTGCAGGGGTGCTATGGGAGACGCTGACAAAGTACCCCCCGGGTACTAAAGTTACGGTCACTGGCCTTGTAGATTCCTGCCATGCATCCCTGCCACAGTACTCTGAATATGCTAGAGCTTCACAGCAGTGCCAGCCTTCCCAGGCTGTGCTGGGCCCTGAGGGCAGCCTGGTCCTGCGTGCTGTGCTGTCCCACTGCGTCTGTAATCCCAGATCAGGGACCCTGCTCAGACTGCGGGTGTCTCTTGGTGTTTTCCTCGCTGAACACATTCACACACGGGACCCCGCGTTGTGCTTTTCATGGGGGAAGTGGGAGAGCCTTCTGCTTTATACAGCCTGGTGACTCGAGAAGAAAATGCTTTTGAGTTTGAAGGGATTAACTGGGAATAAAAAGTTACGAAGAGTTAGGAAAATAGTGGCATTCTGAATAATTAGAGATGATCAGCAGAGCTGTTAAGTATGGTCATTCTGTTCAATTACAAATCTGTTTTCACAAAATTTTTTACACACTTCCTGGTCTTTTGGGTGATAAGCTTTCTACAATCTGCCTTCTTCCTGTGTTGAGCATAAGGGAAGAATCTAAAGATGCACTGTCATGGTTTTAGTGCCCTGTACTGTACGAGAGAGTACTTTCTGGGACAAGAACCCTGAGAAAGCAGTAAGCATACTGGAATTAAGGTAGATAGCCTTCCCTATTTCAGTTATTTTTGAGCTGCTTTATAATTTTCTGTCTTACACAATCCTGTGTTTCATTCTAAAAACATGAATTTAGTGGTCTCTTCAATGGAGATTTCAGATAAAAGCGTTGCTTTAAAAGAAGGCATGGAGATAAATGTTCTGCTTGCACCAGGAAACAGATGAGGCTGCCTGCTCTTGGTGTAGGTAACAGGAGGTCCCTGGTGCTCCCACATAGCACTGCAGGGAACTAACGGGCAGAGGGAAGTTTGAATAATGTTTTTAAAACATCAGTGTGTAAACAGAAGGTGCATTCTGCACTTGTTTACATGCACCTGGCAATGCAAATGCTGCTGTAATTTTTGAGTACGGTTTGTATTTCACTGGAAGGAGCTCTGGCATAATTGCAGTATGGTTTTGAAATGATCGGGTGGAAGCTTGTAGCTTTTTATTAAAAATGACAGGAAAAATGAGTTTAGTCAGGTGATGATGCAGTTTAAGTGTCAGATCTAACCAATGCTCTAATTGCATGTTCAGTATTTCCCAAAAGAATTTATTTTCATTTCAGGAGTTAACAAACATATTTTAGCTGTCAGTTTATTGTGGCTCAGTCTTGAAAACCACAAAGCGATAAATTTTCTGCATTTTAATAAATAGTATTTCTGAAAGTTGAGTTTGCAGGTTCCACCTAGCATTGGCTAGCCTGACTTGGGTGTCTCTGTACGTGTTGTTTTGTTGTTTTTGATGGTTATACGTCGCAGGATGTGAGCAGGATTTACTACTTGGTTTCTCTCTGTAGATGATGTGCTTCACACGCTGACCGGAGCCATGTCCCTGCTGCGACGCTGCAGAGTGAACGCTGCTCTGACCATCCAGCTCTTCTCCCAGCTCTTCCATTTTATCAACATGTGGCTTTTCAACAGATTAGTTACGGCCCCAGATTCAGGGTTGTGTTCACATTACTGGGGAGCTATCGTTCGTCAGCAGCTGGGCCACATTGAAGCCTGGGCAGAAAAACAGGGTTTAGAATTGGCTGCCGATTGCCACCTGAGCAGGATAGTGCAGGTGAGTGGATTTCTCCTCTAAGAGGGTATTCAAAGAGAGCATTTGTATGTTCTGTGTTGCTAGAAACAGGATGTGGACGAGCGTGTCAATCAATCCTGGGCCATTGAGGTAGCTTGCAAAGGCACAAAATATGTTTTCAGCATCATTAATATTTAATTTACAAGTGGTGCTCTTGGCCAACACGCTGTTAAACTTCTGTTTGTAAGACTGAGCTCTAGCTATGCTGAACAGAGAGGAAGAGCAGCTGACAAATGGATATACCTCATTTATGAAAGGTTTGCTATTAATCCACACTATTGGTACAGGAGATGTGTTTAGTGTTGTTTATTTATGTTGCTCTTCTTACAGATCTGGCTTCTTGCTTTGTATTTTCTTACCTCTTAACTAAAGAACACTCAGAACCAAGGCTTAGGGCTTCATTCTGGTTTGGATTTGCCTCCTGTGACTTTTTTTTTTTTAATTTTTCTTTTTTCTTCCCACTCCTTTAGGCAACCACATTGCTTACCATGGACAAATACTCACATGCAGATGTCCCAAATATTAACAGCACTTGCTTTAAGCTGAATTCTCTGCAGCTGCAAGCATTGTTGCAGAATTACCACTGTGCTCCAGATGAACCACTCATCCCAACAGTAAGTCTCTCCTACCACTTACTGTGCTATTTTACCATACCTGAGGAATTTCAAGTGAAACCACTGCCTGAAAATAGCTACCAATGGTGATGGGCTTGGAATCGTTACAAGAAGAGTCAGAGTGGGCAGCCAGCTCTTCATACAATAAGATGTTGGTGGCATCAGCCTGTTTCTGGCTATGGTCTGTAGTGGATTTACTGCAACTTGAGCAGGATATTTCCAAAAATCTCTCTTGCACGGAGTTGGAAAGTAAGGTACCACTGAACATTGAGCGTGCTCCGACGGCTGGCACTGCCCTGTACAGGGCAGTAGAGGAGAGCTGCACAGAGCAGGCCCAAAAGCTGGTTGTGTGTATAACTGGCAGCGACAAAGGTTGATAATTGGCAGAAATTAAATGAAAGAAGCAGGAACACTAACCTCTTTTAATTTTATTTTTATACGTGGGCTGTAAATTTCCTTGTAAGAATGTTGAATGCCTTCATACAAGCAGCAGAGGGATTGTCCTTTGGTGGACAGAATAATGAGATGTAACAGACTATTTTAAGTTTGATCCATGGGTAGAATCTTTTTGGTAAACGTCCAAAGAGATTTTGTCCTCCTTGCAGAATTGTAAAAACCCTCTTAAGGTAAACCCCGAGAGTTGGGTGACCTCAAAAAAAGCCTTAAGAGGTGAAGATATTTACTATTTACTGAATGCATTGTCTTCAAAGTCTGGGGTTTTGGCTACATCTGATTATTAAGTCTAAAAGTACCAATGCAGTGGTTCTAAAGGGGTTTAGGTCTTGCAGCTTGGATATGTTGTTAAGTATTGGCTACAAAGTTAGAAAGCCTTTTACTGAAGAACAGAGCTTGTATTTCATGTTTAGACATAGATAGAATTCCCCAGTTTATTATTATTACTTGGGGACCTCCAAATAAATACAGAGTTCCATTTGACAGGTCCTCTTTGTGTTGGAGAGAGGATTGCAGTATGGCCAGTTTGGCCTTTTTGAGGCAGTGGTATTTGGGACTTCTTTGCTCCTTGCTATGAAAAAGACTCGAATGCTCAGTCCCTGCTTTTTTGTCCTGTTGTTCTGTAGTGGTGTTTAACCAACATTCCAACCTTCAGGGATCCGTCAGGTTATACTGAGCTCCCAGACAATGCAGTTAAATGAGTTGGGTAACACTTCCAAACTAGGGAGCTGTGTATGCCATTGGTCCTCAGTGGGTACCCGTGTCCTGATGGAGCTGACAGCCCTGGTTTACACAAGCTGTTTTCCTTTCTGTATATTTAGTCTTGCAGAAGTGTTATACCCTCAGCAAAGTGTCGGGATTTTAAAGCTGCCCTTGATTTCCATGCGTGTTCTCTGCTCTATATTTTTAAATACAACTCTCACATCAAGTAAAAACATGCAGCACAAGGTTTGAAAGTACTGAAGTAAAAATAAATGCTTCCATTTATTCTCTGACTGCATAATCTACAAGAAGTAATCAAATAAAGCAGTGTGTGTACTGACTGTACGTCGTGTCGCCAAGGATGTTTTGTATCTGAGGATTTCTTTTCCAGAGTCCTTTTTCTTGCAGCCTTAGTATTCTATTAATGTTAGTTTGTGGGTTTGGTTTGGTTATTTTTGTTTTTTCCTTAATGAAAACGATCCCTTTGTAGTAACAATGCCTTTCTGCCTTCTGCCCAGGAGCTGATCGAGAACGTAGTAACTGTCGCAGAAAACACGGCCGATGAGCTTGCTCGCAGCGACGGCAGGGAAGTCCAGCTGGAAGAGGACCCCGACTTACAGCTGCCTTTTCTTCTGCCAGAAGATGGCTATTCCTGCGACGTGGTCAGAAATGTTCCGAGTGGTTTGCAAGAATTTTTAGACCCGCTCTGTCAGAGAGGTTAGCTCTTCAGTTACTTTAGAGCTGTCTTCCTTTCCTGGTGTAGTGAATGCAGAATGCAGAATACATTTTAGCTAAACATAAGCTACTTTCTCCTTATGTATGCTTCAGTCTTTTCACTTGACCTTCTTTCAGGGCTTACTTTTGCAACCCATAAAAAGTGTGCAGGACTTTTTAATCCTCACCCTTTCTCCCTGCCCATTTCATTCCCCCTCAAGGCTCTAAATAAGCACTGCTGAGTTACTAGGGCCTGCTGAAACTTTGTTTTACCTTTTCTTTGATTTTGGCACTAGATTTAGTGCTTAGGGATATGGTTTAGTCAAGGACTTGTCAGTGTTAGGTTAATGATTAGACTCAATTCCAGTCTAGGCAATTCTTTGATTCCATGAGCAGCAAAAATGTATATAAATACAATTTTTTTTAATACTTCAACAATTTCACAGTCATCTTACTTTTAAAGCTACTGTGAATTAAATAGTTAAGTCACTGGTTTGGTTTTTATACTCATCAGCTGCTCCCATATAACATTAAAAGCCCACAAACTTCTTTTAATATTCATCAATGTTAGAATTTATGGCTTGGGCATTTCTAGTCCAGCAACTTCAGATGATGAGTAGAGAGCTCTTGTGGTTGGGCAAAAGTAACCTGAACTCGAGAAAATAAAGCAGGGGGTCTGTCAGAGCATTTATAGTGATTGAACAAGTTGTGCTCCTTACCTTGTGCTCCTCAATCTCATTAGATGCTTTTTTTGTTATGTAATTCCTTAACAATTTTCTGCCTAAAGAGCAGGTTTGTTTACATTTCCCCGGGAATAGCGTGGTAACAAAGGAGGCTGTTGAGAAACCAGACTTACTCTGTCCTACGGTGAAATTTTGCAGTTGTTGGTTCCAATTTATTTTATAGAAAAGCCACGTTCTTGCATTATAAAAAAAAAAAAGAATCAGGAAACTGCCTGCTTTGAAAGTACAGTGAGATACAGAGGATGCAGTCAGACTAAAGGAGAGTAGCAGAATGAATTCTTCAATTAGAAAGCGTAATTCATTTGCCATACAAATGTCTGTCCAGTTACTGCAAGTATGACCTTTTTATTTCAGTGCATCCATTCAAAACGTGTTTTTTATCCCTTAAATAGTGCTGAGGGACTGGTCTGTAGTAAATCCTTGTAAACTGAAGTGCTGAAAGGTGGTCTCTGAGAAGGAGAATTTAATCAATTTGTAATTTGACTGTGGGTCCTCACTCTCTGATTTAGGAGACAATGCTGGATACCTCCCAATTGCTGTGGCTCCTCTGCACGCGGTGTTAGGAATTACTCAAGAAAAAAAACAACCAAACCCCCACTTCTAATGCATAGTTGCATTTTTCAGAAGTCATAAGTCCAGGCACAGCTTCACCTGTGCCAAATGTGCGCTGAACTGGGCAGCTAGACTGCAAAGCAGAGTTTGGTGGTTTGCATTCTAAAAGATGGCCTCGTGTTCTGTGTCTCTTTTGAGTCTGGTTGCTATAAGCAATATTTTGCAATAATTTTCCAAGAGCTTGTAGTGTTTCTTAAATACATTTCTCTGAACATAGGATTTTGTAGCTACCATAAGATTGCAGTGAAGCGCATAATGGCATCTAGCACGCAAGATTCAACATAGAAATATAAATACAAAAAGATAAATCCTGCTGTTTGGCATTTCCTTGTGGCAGGCTATTTGATTTGATTTAATCTGCTGATTTTAATCAGTTAATTTTAACTAAACTTTTAATCCAATGCCTGTGGTGATGTTGCTTTCTCTCCTAGGTTTCTGTAGGCTGACACCTCACCCGCGGTCACCGGGCACGTGGACAATATACTTTGAAGGTGCAGATTATGAGAGTCACCTATCCCATGAGAATGCTGAGCTAGTAAGTGTTGATTCTGTGTGTAACTCTCTCTTCCAACTTTGGAAAGCCATGTTGGTTTATGTGATGAGTTTTAATCCTGACTAAGAAAGAAAATGCTTCATTATTACCCATGTAGTTGATGAATGTAAGGAACTATTGGCAGTTTTTTCTAAGCCAGTGTTTTTCTAGGCTGTGGCATGATACTCTTACATAAGTGAACTTTTGCCTGTTGTGTTCCCTCAGCCTGAAGGTGAACAGGGAAGAAATTCCTTCTAAACACGGACAAAATCTATACAGGCATGCATCTGTAAATAACTTGTAATGGGAGTGGAGCTGTAGGCTGCTTTCATTTATAAATTGGCAGTTACCACTTAAATGCTTCGTATTAAGTTGTAATCTGGTACTTTCCTTTTTCTGCTAGATTTTCACAAAATATAATGTAGTTTTTCCTTACGTTATACTTGCTAAAGAAGCATTTCACTTCAGTATGAGGTGGGGTTTATTTATTTATTTGTTTTCTGCTTCAGGTCTGTAGGGTGTTGGGTCTTTTTTCCTGATAATTTTGGGTTTGTTATTTATGTTTGTTGTGTGTGTGTGTTTGTTTTGTTTGTTTGTTTTAATTTGTGATAAAGTCTCACAGTTTAGGGTCAGGGCAGCCCCTTAGACCTAGAACAGATGCTCTCTATTGACCCCCATCCCTTCCCAGAGGGGAAGGGAAAGGGAATAAGGGAGAGAGACTCAGTGATTAGAAAAGGATATGTACAAATATATGCAAAACCAGTATGGAACCCAACCCCCTGATGGCAATTCCATCACTGTCACCACTGGTGCTGTGGAGCAGGCACTGGGGCAGTCCCAGGCTGGGCCCAGCAGCAGATGGGAGCTGTGTTCAGGGGCTGGATTCTGGTACCAGATTCAGGAACACACAGATTAAGATCAAAGGCAGAACAGACAGAGCCCTCCTTGGATGTAAGGAAACAGAAGAGGACCTGAGCCAAGCCCATCAGAACTGGCATGGCAGACCAAGAGGGCCAAGACCCTCCTGACCCCTCAGCTTTATACCAAATATGACATCTATGGGATGGAATCTCTTGTTGGTCAGTTTGGGGTCACCTGTCCTGCCTGCTTCTCCCTGCAGGTGTGGCCTTTTTTTTTCTGCACCCCCCAGTGTGGGGCACGAGATCCTTGGTCTGCACCCCAACCCTTGGCAGTAACTCTGACCCTGGGCTGTTGTCCCTGCCAGCAGCAGCCACTGCCTGG
>JANHFX010016686.1:0-46350 GCA_027560015.1 Chloroceryle amazona | reverse complement strand
CAACCCTTGGCAGTAACTCTGACCCTGGGCTGTTGTCCCTGCCAGCAGCAGCCACTGCCTGGGCAAACAGGCTGCTGGCTGCAGACAGTGCAGGGAGGGAGAAGAACTGAGCTGAAAAGTAAAATCAGTGAACAGAATGAGTTCTGTTCTCACTCAAACCAGGACACCCAAGAATATCAAAGTTACAGAACAAGTTGGTTTTGGAAAAATTGTGGCTTTATGTGAAATATTTTTTAGAGCAGCTAAAAATTAATAGCTTCATATTTATAATTAGCATTTCAATGAAATCAGGAAGGCCAGCATGGAACTAGAATTATTTTTTAAGGCCTTCTATGAAAATTACGTGTTCCTTGCTCTTCAGAGGGATCTGAAAGCTTCAGAACTCAACGTTTGTTAGATGACATGATGTAGTCTTGCTGCAGGGGTCTAAACATGTTTAGAAAGGAGAGCATCTCCTAAACCTGTATGAGTGGTACAGAAGAGCCCAGTCTTGAGCTGCTAAGCCAGGCTCTGCAGCCTTGGTATCTTGGTAACTGAGGTTTGAGGAAAACACACCAGAGATGTTACTGGGGCTTCATGTGATACCTCCTCCCTTTGTTGCTCTAAGGAAATGTGTTTTGTAGAGTTCACAGACACAAAAACCATCTGAAGAGATAGCAGGTACTTGCTGTTCCTTCTATTAAGAAGAAGCTGAAGTTGAATTCTGGACAGCGTGTCTAGGCACTCCTCAGGGTCTTCCTCAGACCAAGAGAGAAATTCGGTGTAGACTAATGGCGGAGTTATGTTCCCAATGGCATGCTTTTTGGCATGTGGGGCTTAGTTTGTTTGTTTCTTTGGTGTTTGGGGTTTTTTTAAGTAGTTTAGTAATGTTTTTATTTAAATTAATGGAAAAAATCCCAAATAAAGTAGAAATAGATTCTGGTTTATTGCCCTCTTTAGCACAGGAGTGCTAGAATACTGCTAGCTTAAAAACTACTTTTCTAATACTTGAATTTAATCAAAAAATGTGAATATTTTTTAATTATTCTATTTTTACTTGGTCATGAACCTTGTGGCACTTGCAGTTAGATATTAATATGTATATAGAGTAAGGTTAACTTAATCTTCATTAGCTGAAGCACGTAGATTAGTGATGCCAACTTTTTATGTAGAGGGAGCTGGCAATGTTGTAAAGATAGAAAAAACAATTATGGAATGTGTTTAGGTTCTTGATCTGTATTTCAGTTACAGAGTTTGCAGAAGTTAATTTTATTTTTTTTTAACTTTCTTTCAAGGCTTTAACTCTGCCTTTGAAATTAATTGGCCTCTTAATATCTTTGCAGAATTATTATCTTTAAAATGCAGCACTAAAACCTGATCTCTGTTGAGATCACCCTCACCTTTCTGATAGGGGTCTACAGAGTCTGAACTTCATTACCTTTAATTAAAAGCTGCTATAGTTTTATAGACCTGTTACATTTCAAACTGTGAATCATCAGCATCTCTCGCTGAATTCAAGGCGAAACAGTGGGTAGACCTGAGAGCTTTAGCAGTGTTCATAGCTCAGGTGTGGTGTTTGATAATGTGAATCTGTATTAATCAGATGTTCAAGATTCTACCTTTAAACTGGAGTCCCAGACAGACAGCTCAGGACGTTGACATCTGCTGTGGAACTAACGAGTTAGTTTTGCTTGTAGGTGAACTACTCTATGTGGTAATTTTTCCAGCCTGGCTGTGAATATGAACTTACCTTGGTTTTTCTTCTTCCCCTTCCCTCGTTGATAGGCTCAGCCACTGAGGAAAGAGCCTGAAATTATCACTGTAACACTGAAAAAACAAAATGGAATGGGCCTGAGCATTGTTGCTGCCAAGGTAAGCAAGTCAGTTTGTTCAAGTGCTATTGATAAAAGCTGTGGGTGGGGTGTGTGTGTGTGTGTTTGTTTGTTTGGTTTTTTTTATCAAGCTACTGTGGAAAGTGTAAATGGAAAAAAAATCTATTTCCCTTAAGTTTGTTGTGCACATCATGTTGATCATACTTTTATTCTCAGTGAGGAATGTGTCTGTGAAATACACAGATGTGAACAGTGCAAGATGAAACGTGGTATCAGTGTGGGTAATGATGACATTTAAGTTCAACACTCTGGTAGGTTTTTCAGAGCCAAAAATTGGGGGATCTTATTAATATTGACAAATATCTGAAGGGTGGGTGTCAAGTCTCTTTTCAGTGGTGCCCTGGGATGTGACAGTGGCAATGAGGTGATGGTCACAAGGTGAAACACAGGCAGTTTCACCTCAACATGAGGAAAATCTTCCCTGTGAGGGTGACAGAGCCTGGCCCAGGCTGCCCAGAGAGGCTGTGGAGTCTCCTGCTCTGGAGACTTTCCAGCCCCCCTGGATCTGTTCCTGTGTGGGCTGCCCTGGGTGACCCTGCTCTGGCAGAGCAGGACCCGATGATCTCCAGAGGTCCCTTCCAACCCCCACCATTCAGTGATTCCTTGAAAACTGGCTTTGTCATTAAATGGAATTAATGCACAGGCTCATTTAGCATTTCTGCTGAAAGTAACAGAAGTATCTACAAAAAGAGCAACAGCTATAAAGGATATAACATGTTTTTTTTCCTAATTTGATGAATTAAATAGCAGAACTCAAATACATACATTAAAGTCTGTATACTTCCTTCCATGAAGGCAACACCTCATCTTTTGCAGAGTGTACAGATGCACGTAGGACTTCAGTTTTGCCTTTTTACAGTAGAGAGCTCCATCCAGCACATGAAGTAGCTCGGTGAAGGAGGGTCTATCCCTTGCCCTGACTTGCCAGAGTTGTCCGTGGGATACTGTTAGCAGCGTGAGGTGGTCATGTGTAGAATGCACGTACAACTCCAGCCAGCAGATGGAGGACTCCACTAGCTGGTTGGGTTTACTTTATCAGCTGGCTTGCATAGCAGACATAAGTTTTAAGCTTCTTATAACTTACGAAACAGTGATATCCAAAGCCTTGTAATTATGTGGTGTACAACAGAGCAAGACTTTGCTAATGTCTCTTCCCCGTGCAGTACTGCAGGGAGTTGTAGTCCTTGGCACTCAGTGCATGGGCTGAAAGCTTGTTTCATGCTTTTAAGTTCCTTCACACAGTTAATTGGTTCTAAACAGCGCTATATTGTACAGCTTTGCTCACTAAATACTCTGGTCTTAAAATTGCAGTCTTGGGTGGCATCAGCTTTTCAGATTTATTTCTGACCTCTGTAAGTGAACACCAAGTGTCAGGTGTATATTGCTGACAGTCAGCAGTTACTGAGGGAACTCCAGGGTTGGAAGAATACCATTGGAGAAGCAGATACTAGATCATGAGATACACCAGATTAAGTATGTATCAGACTTCTGTCTGCCATCTGCCTTTCTGTTGAATGTTTCAAAACGTGCAGTGGGATATTTTAATTTTTTTTCCCCTTTAAACTATGAAATCTGATTTCTCATGCAGAGAGAAGCAGGTTATAGCAGGGAAAAAACCAAACCCTTTTCCCTGGACCTGACTGTCTTCTATACATTATTTTAATAAGTGACTCTCTTCCATTACTTCTGTGTAACAGTGCTACTGGTCAGTGTGTATGGTTGACTGAAAAGGTTTTTTTCACAAGTTACTTAACCAATTTCCTGATTTCCTTGCCATTATCAGTGGTGGCAGTAGCAGTCCTCACCTCTGCCCAGCTGCTGACGTGCTCACTGATACAGGGGTTGCATTTCATCATGCTGCTCTATGCCTCCTGCAGTATTGGAGTTCTGATTTTAATGGCTCTGTCTTCAATCTTGCTCTGAAATAAGCGAGAGAGAGATTTTAGTTTCAGTGTCTGCAGAATAGAAACTTCTCCTTAAAGTCAGCAGAATGTGCAATGACAGAAATAATTGTCTTGCATTAAGTGTCGAAAGAAGCTGCTGCAGTAGTTAAATAGGATTATTTTCCAGGTGTTACTTCAAGGGGTTTAAAGTTGCTTCTTGTAAGTAATTAATAGCATGTTTTTCCCATAAGAGGCTTCCTATAAACAGCAGAGTAAGGAAGAATACCCAGGCATTCATTTTCTCCATCTGGCCAGAGCAGAACAGATCAGAGAATTGAGTGTGACTGAGAAGCTAACAATAGTGGGTGGATTTCTTTCTTTCTATTCCTATCTTGTTACACTAATATTTTTTTTTCACCAAGTCTCAAGTCATGTGTCTCTTACTAGCATAAAAATATTTTATTTTTTTCCCCATGAGGAAAATGGAGGAAGAAGTCTGGTAGACTGCTTGTTAAAATCTTCTAAACTTTAACTGGATAGAGGACCTGAAATGAGAGGGAGAGTGTGAGAATAGATGTAGATTTTTCTAGCTTTTTTAACAGTAAAAGATTGTCTGTCAAGTGCTCATACAAAAGTACCTTACTGTGGAGGAAACAAAAGCTCATCTACAGTTCCAGAACCACGCAGTTACTGCTGCTGTGCGCAGGCTCCGAGTTTGATTGCTGACCCAATCCCAGGTACTGAGCTGCTGATGGCTGCGAGTGCTTCAGTTCTGTAATAAAAGAAAGTGCAGCAGCTGCTCACCAGGTGGCCCAGCTCCAACCAGTGACAGACAGCCCTGGATCTGTTCAGCTTTGGCTAGGAAAACAGTTGGTTTTTTCCTGTGATGTGACAAAATAGCTGCTTTCAGTAACATGCTGTGAGAATGCCTTTGGCTGTCAGCGTTGACTTGCCTTGCTTGTTAAGTCTTCTTGGGCTCCTCGTACTTGCCACTGGCTTTGGATGAAGTTCATTAATGAGCAGATTCTCAGAGATGGTAAAGAAAAGTAATTGCTACTGATTGCTTTTATCCTTTCTACCCGTTGCAAAAAGTCTGTGCTTTCCTAGTCAGCTGTGCTTGGAGGAAACATCTTAAGGAATTTATCACTTGCTAATTCTTGGAGGTTTTATTAGTTTGCAGATAACTAAAGGCTGTGTCAATTACAGCCTTTTCAAGGGGGAAATTAGATACTGTACCTTCCATACCCCTTCCAGTCCCAGTGTTGATCACCAAGTGCTTCTCATGTCTTCTCTACTGTGATTGGAAAAAGGAGGAGTTGAATCTAAGGTTATCCAAACAGAGAAGTGATGCAGCTATAGCTGAAACTCTTTGCACCTGCTTGTTCTTACAAATGGTTTCAGTTTGTGGTACTACGAGATGATGGGGGATGCGTTGACACTAAGGTGAAAACAAAACCAAACCCAAGGAGGTGAGTAGAGTATGAAAGTGTTAGGTCACCGGGGCACCTGTATTTGAGACTCTTTCCACCTCATGGCAGGTAAAATGTTGAAGTGCATTACTTCCAATTAATTAAAATATCAGTAGCTGTGAAAGAGACGTTTTAAAGGCCTGCCAGGTGTGCTGGAGAGAGCAGGAATGCTGCACATCACCTCGCTCACCTCCCTGTGCTGTGAGGGTGTTCTCTGAGGCAGGACAGCCCCTTTGAGCAATCCTGTAGTAACCATGTAGGCTGTATGCCTGCATACCAGAGAAAACAAGTTCTGAAACAACTGTTAGCTGCCCGAGCACTGTAAACAGTGTTGTGCATGTTTGGGGTTTATTTTGTGGCTTGGTTTTGTTGGTTGTTTTTTTTGGTTGGTGTTTTTATTTATATTTTTTTATTGGGACAATACCAGCAAAACTGAACACACAGAGTTTTATTTGAAGTTAAATTGTATCTCTTCAGATGTGATCCAGAAAGGTAACTGGTTGTTCCAACCTGCTGTAGGTGTTGCACGTTTCCTTGCACCGATACCCCTGAAGCTTTATCAGCAGAGCTTTTGTGATAGGTGTATGGAAATGCAGCTGGTAGGAGTGGTCGGGCATCAGGAGCAGGATTGCCTTCATCAGGAGCTTGTGTGCTGACTCCGGTCGCTCTAACCCCGAAAGATGTTTGGATGTTAAAAGCTGCCTGACTCCCAACCACACTGCGGTTAAGCTTTTATGAAATCCAGATGATTTGGAAGCAGCGTGTTCATGCAGTTTACTTTAAAAATAGATGGCTTTTTGGGGGCTTTTGCATGTGACTCCTCGGCCATCTGTGGGCCAGCACTTTACTTCCTGTTTAATTTGGAGATTTTTTTGTGTGTCTTTTGTACAAAAGGGCTCCCTTCTTATTTTTCCTAGCAGTTCTCAAAGTTTAATAAAGCCTCTCAAGTAAATGGAAGTCAGAACAGCATAACTGATTACGTAAGAGTCTGAATATTGTATTGGTTCTAGCTGGTGTTGATAACTGCTGCACTGTGTCATAGCACCCAGCTCGGAGTTATCTCGATGTATCTCGGAAAATCCAGCAGCCCGAGCGGTGGTTGCTGTTGAGGGCTGAAAGAGAAGTGGAGAATTGTTTTTTTTCTTTCAAGGATCTGTAGTCCTGGAGATCAAAATGTGGTTTTCTGTTGTTGGAAGAACAGAATCCATGGTAAGTCTGTTCAGGTTTCTGTTGGGACTGTTTTTCTCTGAAGTTTTAAATACTATCCCTGTACTTTTCCTGCTCTCTTGCTTGTTTAAACCTGCCAGTAGTTATTTGTTCTTGTAGCAGCAATGTAATACAGCATGCAGTTAAATAGAGTCAGATGGTAGCAGCTAACTTTCTAAAATCTAGAAAGAAAAAAACTAATTTTTTAGCTTGTTCTTCATTTGCACTTCTGAAATTTGTGCAAGTGACTATTAATCTTGAAAGTTTCAGGTGTGATAACGACTCTTCTACCGTGGCAGAGCATGAATAGCATGACCTGTGAGCTGTTTACTTGTCATATTCGTTGGCTTTAATCCAGATTCCTCCAAAAGTCCGTTTTCCCCCTAGACTTGGTAGATTAATAAGAATTCAAATCCCCAACAGTAGATTGAGGACTTCTCATACTCTGTAGACCCTTGGGAAAAGCTCAGAACATGCAGATACAATGCAGCTAGAACATCTTGTCTGCAATACACTCGCAGAGGAGAAGCTTTTAAATTCTTTTTCCATTGCTGCTGCACAAAAGGAAGGACTCCTGTGTTCTGCAGAATGCACGGCACACTTGTGCTTCTTGTTCAGTCAGCTTTCCTTAGCAGAACAGAAAAACTTACCTGAAAATACATATGTATGTGCCTTACTGGCATGTGAACCAGTGTAGGTTCTAGGGCTTTTTAACAGATGGGCAGATTAAATATTTTCATAGTGCTTGCTAAAATAGTATGGTGAGAAGGTGGGTTTCTTGGTTTTGTTTGGGGTTTTTTCGTTGTCTTTCTTTGTTTGGGTTTTTTGTTTGTTCTGTTTTGTGATATTTGGGGGTTTTATTTCTTTTTTTTTTTTAATAGAAGCATTTCAAATACTGTGACAGTTCATAAGGAGCTCTTCTGGGGAAGGGGCTTGCTCTTCCAAAACCAAGTCTTAACCATAAATAATTTGTATTACGTGGGAACCTTGTTTGTTCTTAAGGTTTACTGAAATCATTCTAAACTTAGAATTCCTTTCTAAAGAATTTCCCAATTCTTTTCTAAAGAGCTGTTTGTGATTTTTATATTTAGCAGTCAATTTAAGCTGTTAAATTTCAGGAGGGTTTGAGACTACCAGGAGTATCAGGTTTTCCAGCAGTATATTCTACAGGTAAATATCTTACAGGTGATCTAAGCAGAAAGAACAGCCTTAAACTGCACTTTAAAAATCCTAGGGGTTTTTTCCCAAAGTTGAAAACCAGGTTCATAGTAAATATTACTGGTAGCATAATACACAAATTCAATTCTCTCTACTGTCTTTGCAAATATAGACAGTTGAGGAATTTATTTTATTTTAACTGTTTGTTCGCTCTTCACTTCTGGCCCAGGTTTTAAGATTTCAGATGCCTCAGTACCTGAAGTCTTCTTCTCTACGCTTTCTTAGTGCTTAAGGAATGTTTTTTCCCCCTTTCCTCCCAGCATGACTTAATTGAAATGTTCGAGTAAGGTGATTTTAAGTTGCATTTTGTTCTGATTTAATGTCTGATACGAATTCACATCAGGTCTGAACTACTGGTGTTGCCTTAACAGAGCTCTTAGGAGGAACTCCAAGTAAAAATGCACAGCACAGATTTCTTAGTGTCCCAGGAATCAGTAAATTGCCAGTTTAGTCTTCATCATGAACCAGCAAGTAGTTATGTGTTAGAAATCTGCCCCTTTCTTGCTGATTCATAATTTCCAGTGGTATTTTGGTACCTCGTAGATGTTCTATAAAATTTTGCTAATGCTTTCCTATGCTGTGCTGGCATAAGCTTTACTTCTCACTACCTGCAGCACTGCAGCTCTGCTCCAGTAGAGTGGCTTTGTCTTTTTTTTTATTCACTTGTACTTAGAATGATACTGCAAATGGGTCAACCAGACATTTGTATTTAAAGCCTTCTGGAACAAAGTGGGGTTTAATATTCATGTGCCAGTTCTTCCTTCCATGTGCTAGCAAGCTTACTGTGCATGTGCTGTAGCTAGAATTCCTCTACCAGACTTCATTCAATTCTGACACTCAAATCTTTTCCAAAGTTCTGTTTAGTGGAACTGTGTTAATACAGCATTTTAATTTATATTTTTTTGACTCCTGTTAACAAAAATTACATCCACGGGTTAACGAATTCTGTGTAGACCTTTTCCTGGATGAATAATACTCTGAATTAAAGTAAAAATGTGTGGGCTTAGTAATAACTGCCAGTGTACACACTGATACTGGAGTGTTGTATCCACCTGAAACTGCAGAGCAGCATTACGTGGAAGATTGTTCTGTGGTGTGTTTTTCAGTTTTAATTTGTCTTTGACGACAGAGTCGAGAGCCATTGCTATGCAAAAGTGCAGAGATGCAGGATGAGGTTTGTTTCCAAAAGAAATGAGTCTTGCCCATCAAGTCATCTCTGCAGACCTCCTTTAGCTGTGACGTTAGTTCAGAGCTGCCTGAAGGAGGGAAGAGCATCAGGGAACCTGCAGTACAGGAGCACAGCTCGGAATAGACTCGGCCGTGTCGCTGCTCACCGGGCGTTTCTCGCAGAGGTGCAGCAGAAAGCAAACCCTTGTTTGGAGAAACAGATTAAACGATGTCTTTTCCTTGATGGCAGCAAAATTTTTTTTCCCTTTGAACCATAAGAGAAAGGAACTCAAACAGGCTCATGTATTTAATTCCTGGTGCTAAAAATCAAGAGTGCTTTTACGTATGTGTAGGATATCCCGTGAATCTTAAGTTGCAGCATGTGTAATAATAGAAGCAGCTTCCTTTTTAGAAAGATTAAGACAGACGAAAATAAGTACAATGAAACTTGCTTGGTCTCTGGTGAATGCCATATATGAAGCATTTTCCCTTTACTGCTTTCCTGTTTCATGGGATCAAGACTAAAGTCAGTCAGGTAGCTGTTGCATACTTGATTCCAGCCTCAGAAAGGTACAAACTGATTCACTTTTCCCTGTTTATCTGATTTCCTGATTATGGTTTCACAATACCATAATTTGGGGTTGGTTTTTAACTAAATAACATTTAAAAAATAACCCCAGCTACACCCCAGACACCCTACATCATTACTGATATCTCAGGAAGCCCATACGGAACAGCCCCGATTCCTCCTTGGTCTTTTACGCCCTGGGAGAAGCACACCTTAGGAAGATCAAGGGAATATTCACTTCCTTGCTTTGTGTCCAAGTCAATCTTGACTGCAAACATTATTTTATAAAAGAGTAATAGGTGACCCTTATTCCAAAGAACAACAAAACTCTTCAGTGCTTTCTCTTTTTTTAAGGCTATTTGTAAATAGAGCTTCTGGAAACATGTAAAGTTCCGAGGTTTTTGGATGCTTCAGAGCCCTGTTATGGGGTACTACCTGCAGTTTAGCATTTTTATTTTTCATTTCTCTGAAGAGTGAGACACTTATTTGTCATCTGCTTTCTCACCTGCTGCAACTTCCTTCAATCTACAGCAGAATTGTTCGTAGATGTGAAATGCTCGATGTTTCTCCACCTGTGAATAATGTTGATTCACTTTGGTGACAATCTCCACTGCCTGATTTGTGTAGTTGGCAGTGTTTTGCCCACTGGTGACTGTCGTTGTAGAGTGGACTGTGGTCCAGATCCAGAGAAGCAGAGGGAAAAAAAAATGAAACAACACCCTGGAGGAGAATTTGAGAGGGAAAGGCAGAAGTTTACATATGGAAATGTGTGACTCAGGGCAGCCCTACCACAATTAACAGACCACTTCTCCATCCAGCAGGCTGGCTCACCTCACTTCGCTTTGGAATTTCTGCAGGGCACGCTGTGAAGTGTTTTGTCTGACAGTCACAATTTCCAAAGTCTCTACACTGGTCTGGAGGTGGATGAAGCCTTTGCTTCCCCTGACAAAGTGGGGGTTTTCTCATCTTCCAGCCTAGAGAGATTTGCCCTCGCTCGAGAGCACATTGGTAAACTGGCTGCAGAGTTCAGTAAACTGGTGTTCTTTAAAATGCTTACAAGCAGGGGTTATTTAACTGCTCCTGGACTAACAGTTGGAAAACTACTCTGCAAAGGTTGGTTCCTGTGTGACACTTTCTGTGGATTCGGTCACTTTATAACTGGAGAATGAAGATGCCTTTTCTTCAGGACTTCTTTTACTTGCCAGGGAGCTCAGACTGACACTTGATTCTGTTGAAGAAACTTCCCTTTTAGGATGTTTATAAAAACTTAGAGATCTTCTACATAAACATGAGAGTCTAGAATTGGGAGAATCAGTCTGGATAGAAACCAGTAACATCTCCTCTGGCGTAGGCAGCTGAAAGATTTTAGACCTGGTGTTTAGTGTCAGGCTTGACAGCTGTATTCTGTTCTGCTTTGTTCAAAGACATTTTAGTTGCAGGGATTCGTTCCGATTTTCAACTGTTTCATTTAACAGAAGGTTAACAAAAAACGACCATCTTGGGGAAACGGTGTCATCACTGAAGTGTTAGAGGTCCTGATGTTTCAGCAAGGTACATCTGTGCGTGTGTATGCGGAGGTATAGATGTGATAGCTATGGTAAGAACATAATGCAAGATCCAGGACATTCTTGAAAAGTATTTCTTAGAAAATATCTTCAGTGGTTTCTGTGAACCACTGGAGGGTTTTGACCTGTAGTCTTGATATCTGAAGCCAATTTAATAGAAAAATTACTTTGGAAAGGTTGGTATCTGTGTGATACTTGCTGTGGACTCAGTCACATTATAGTTGGAGAATGAAGATGCCTTTACTTTAGGACTTCTTTTTCATGTTACTTCACGTAAATGTGAAGCTTGAACTCACTTAAATACGTATTTAAGACAGGAATCTTCACTATTGAAAGGTCATTAGGAAGACTTTTCAGTTTATGGAAATAAAAGTAATTTTTCCTACATGCAACACATATTTAAAACCCCATTCTTGGAGTGCATTTTACAGACATGATTCTGCCAGTCTTTACTGGAAGCTGCTCATCCCTCCGGTTTTATTGGAGTGATGAAGTATGTGAAGCTAAACAGGTATGGGCAAACGATGCTTTAGAGCAAGTACCAACAAGACTTGGCTGTTGAGCGTCTGGAGCGTTACCGGTTTGGTTAGGTGCCCTACCTGCAGGTATGTTTTGCAGATGCATAGTTTTTCTTTAATTGCTACAACTCCTAACAACTGGAAAAGTGTTTTTGTAATAGTTTTCATAGTTTTCACTCTAATGGTAGGTGTTGAAATAACTAGGTCATGCTGCAGAGCTAATAACACCGCGGGAGTGGTACCAGCGGCGCAGAACGTGCAGCCAGTTGGGGATCCACCTGAACTAGTTGTGGTGCCCGATGTCTGAGGATAGGAGTCGCTTCTGTTAAGAGGTTATCACCTCATCAACACATGGACCTTCATTCCCACTCTGACACCTTTAGATTGGGGTCCTGGCGGGGCTGCCTGGTGCCTCAGCACCCCCAGCCCATAGTGCTGCTGGTGGACCCCAGCGGAGCGTTGACGCTCGCTAGAAATTGCTGCCTGGTGTTTCCACCGTGCTGTTGACAGCTGCTCGTCCTGGCAAATATCAAATGGGAAGGAGCTGTTAATGCTTCCATGGTGACTGAGCCACCAGCTCGTGGGCTCTAGGAAGGCTGTATCCGATGTTGCTGTTACTCAGACTGCTACTGGATATATAGTTGCTCTGTGTGGCATGTTCTGATTTTACAGCTGATCTGATGTGAGTGAAAGTTTCCTCTGGTTGTTACTGACAAGGAAGTTTTACTGAACTCATCCTGGGCCATAGTGAACTAGACTAGTGGCTAGAGAAATCTGTTCTCTTTAAAGACTTCCTTTCATTCCATCATTTTTGTTAATTTACTACTACTCTAGTCTTGCACATCCTCAACTTTACATCCTTCTGATGTAGGAATAGTTGTTTCTTTTTTCAGATCACTGTAGTTTATCTTATTCCTTCTTAGTCTGCTTGACTTCTTAGAAGCAGCTGTTTGTTTTGATGGGGTTTTTTTGACTGCTGTCTCTTCTGTTTCTAGAGCTCTCATAGCAATTGTTTAAGCAAATGCAGTGTATTGGGCACAGCCTTGTTAGAGCAGGGAGGGGCTTGCAAACCAACCCTAAATGTGAAGACGTGTAGAGACTCCTGTGCACTGATGTGTTGCTTGATAGATGGCCCGGGTGATAAGCGGATGTGATGGAAAACAACTTGGTTCTTGTTGTGCTCTGCTTTTGAGATAGCCTAAACTGACTATCCAGCTCCCTCCCTGGGCTTCTTGAACACGCTAGAGTTTTTGTAATCGAGCAGAGGATTGTCCCAGACTTAGAAATATGCTTTTGGACAACAGATATGAAATGTTTGCATAACTTTGTCTACCATAAATCTTAGCTGA
This sequence comes from Chloroceryle amazona, assembly GCA_027560015.1. Lineage (NCBI taxonomy): Eukaryota > Metazoa > Chordata > Aves > Coraciiformes > Cerylidae > Chloroceryle > Chloroceryle amazona. Next base: position 33,536 of record JANHFX010016686.1, on the reverse strand, counting down.
GCTGCTTTTTTTTTTTTCCATTTGACACATTAAATGTGTGACCAACTTGGCTCTGTGGTATCAGCTTTGTTTTCCCTCCATTCTCTCTGAGTGTATTAGGATTTGGGGATTTTTTTTGGTTGGCTTTTTCTTGTTATTTGGCTTGATGGAGGAATGATAAAACACCTTCTGAAACAAGTGAAATGATAAATACTGCTCATTCTTCTCTTAGAGGTGTAACCTTCTTCTTTCCTGGTCATGAAATCCTCTGCTATTTTAGTATTTATACATTTTACTTTATGGTTTGGGAATACAGTCTGCAATTTTAGTCTCTGCTAACAGGTCAGGGGTTTTTGCCTGGAAAATAATTGATGTGGGAAGTTTCATAATTATTTCATAAAATACTTGATTTAGGTACTAGAGTGGGCCCATCAGTTTGGATCAGTTTATAGCATTTTGGAGTTGAATTCCGATATTTGTATTTTAAAGTGTTTGGGAATTGCAATGCAGTACTTAATACACACGTAAACTTCAGACGCAGCAGGTGCAGCATCACTTCATGTGTAGGGTCTGCTCAGTTATTTGAGGTCTCCTGTCAGTTCATCTGCAAGCCACCAGAAAAATAACTACCTCTTCTTACCATTAAGTTTCCTTCTGTGCATTAGACAGATTGGAATGGAGCTGGACCTTGTTGGCTTCCACTAAACCAGTGCCTAATTAGCACCAAATCAATAATTGGAAGGTTTTGTTTAATTGCAAATGAAGAGTTACATTGCATGGACTATGCAACCCGTGACCTATGAACAGCAGCACTGGTGAGAAACTCCCAACAATCACCATCACCCAATGCATAATAAAGTTAACAAGCCTCTCTGGTTTTTATTTCCTTGCTTTTATTTATATCCTCAGGTTGTAATTTTAGACTTCACCTTGCAAAATTTTTCTAAAGGTGTTTTTATTCTGTGGTGAGAACTATTTGAAAGTCAGCTACTATGGCACAAATAAAGGTAGTCCTCTTTTCTTCAAGCTTCCCTATCTTCCTTCAGTCCCACTTGAGATGTTGTTACGCAGCGTATGTGTGCCAGACAGATGCCATAAAGCCAGATCTAAGGGAAATAGAACTTCTGGTGAGTTCTAATTGCTGTATTCATTGATAAGTGCTTCATACCTCAGCTTTTTCCTTATCCTGTTGACTTGTAGCTCCTTTTTATTCTTGTTCTCAACGAGGACTTACTGGTTATTTGCTTTTTACAAGGTAGTCTGGTAGCTTCAACATTTTCCCATACATTCTTCATTTAGTTTTAGGATAAAGATGCGAGTTACCATTCGAAGCAGACTTCTGTATGCAGAGGTGTCCCGTGTTTGCCTTTACCTCCCAAGCAGGACTAGAATTTCTATTAGAATTCCATCTAAATGTGATAGTTGCCCATTTCCATGCAATTTCTGTATCAACCTGTAAATCACAGCAAGTGTAGGATTAAGAATTCTCATAGTCTGACAAAAGTGTGTGCCAAACTGGCAAGTGTGGTATGTTAATGTTAACAGCTTCCAACTTGTGCTGTTGGAAAGAATTTACTACTTAAGAGAAGCATAAGTTGCTAGGAAAAACCTCACAGGGCTATTGCATCTCACACACGAGTGGCTTCCTTCTGGGTACTTGGCCTCGGAGTTCTCCGCAGTTTCTCACATGCGTTGGCTGCAGACATCCATCTGAAAGATGAGTGAGCCCCAGCATGGAGTTGCAAAGATTATTTGCAAGAATCTTCTCATGGTTTTACCCAGAGACTTCAGAAAGCTTCCCGGGGAGAAAAAATAAGGGCGTGTGTGTTTCTATCCCATTTTGTAACTACATCAGTAAAGGAGCGTTTGGGTTTTTTTATCAGGAGGCATTTCCTTCAGTTCTAGACATGCTGTTCAGCCACATCCCTGGCTGAAGTTAGGGGGATTTGTATTTTCCACCTTTAGAAAGGGAATGGGGGGGCCTTGGCAAAGCTGGGGAGTGTCTTCTGGGTGCACGTGCCATGCAGGCTGTCAAAAGCTTAAAACAAAGATCTTTTTCCTCGGTGTTGATTCTTCTCCGTGTGGAAATCTGCACCTCTATGGTTTTTTTTTGTCTTTGCAGTTGTTGACTTCCACTGGAATGCTATTACTGTGCCAGTGCTGGTCAGAGCTGTTTACCAAAGCCCATAGGTGACCTATGGTAGGATTTAGGGATTTGAAACAGTTGCAGTTGTTGTGTTAAACATCACATTATTTACCAACTAGTGGAGCCTAAACCTGCAGCAAAGAAACACCAATTATTTTATATCATGCTGGTTTAACCCATTTGGGAATTATGTGAGCAGTGTTTAAACAGACATAGTCTCTGTTAGGCCAAACTCTCTTCACCTTTATTCATTTATTCATTTGCTTATTTATTTTATTGCTAATTAAAAATACATCCCTAGTGGAAACTCCCAGATACACTCTAAACACGGGTGAATGTTCTGACATTTAAAAGATTAACTACTCCTCACTCTTATTTTCCTTCTCAAAGAGGGCTTTTTGGTTTCCAGTAATAAAAAGCCCAGTTTGGGGGTCTTAATGTGAAAAGCCTACCTACGATTTGCAGGTACAATATTATCAGCTGCTGGCCTCCAGGTTTTAGTTCTCTGCACTCTATGCAGTTGTTGTTACCTGGGTGGTTCTTTCATGCTGGTGATTTCCCTGTCCTGTCGAAGGACGGGATGCAGGTGCTCCTCACTTTGAAGCTTTACGTCTGGTGTACTTAAGATATCAAAACTTTTCAATACCTCCTTTCCTTCCTTCACTCCTCAATTCACTGGTTGTCTAATTCTGATCAGCTAACACATTCCTTCTACAACTGTTTCCCCTGTAGCTTTGTCTGTGCCCTGTAACAAAAGGTATGGTTTAAAGCTGAGCAAAGGAGCCCTTCAGTGCAGAACTAGGCAGTTTGGTTCAGGAATATTGTCACCCAGGTGAGCTGAAACAGCACTAGTAGCTTTTTTCCACCTACACACCCTGAAAATTATCCTGAAATTAGTACTTTATGGGAGGGATTTCCCAATTTTTTTCCCTCAAAAGGGTGCTATCATTTCACTTTCTGCAAGGATTGAGGAGGAAAGGTTGCTTCAAGTGTGGAGGAAAATGGGTAGACTGGTAGCACAGGAGAGTTTGCTATTGTGGATGAGACTCTCATCTAGAACTTACTGTAATTTTCCTTTCATGAAAAATACTTGTAAAGGTTTTTGGGGTTTTGTATTCAGCTCTCTGCACTTGAGGAAATGTGCTCTAGGTTCCAGCATGTTGATCCTGGGGGGCTGGACAAAATAAATCTCTTTATGCTTACTTCATTCTCACTTTCCACAGTCTCCTGGAACTAAATGAAGAATTAAGTCTGGTTTAATAGAAGTTAAGAATTTGGATTCAAATTACTATCAAGCTTAGGGTGGAAGTTGAAGGAAGTTAACTTGAGGATGCTTAGTAAGAAGTCTTCCCCAGCATGTGAGAGCACAGGCATGTTGGGAGAAGCACATTAAGTAGCGTGTGAATTAGGGAAGGAACTCAGTTGTCCTAATATGTTAGGAGATGTGGTAGCTGGTAATGATTTTCTTCTATGTAATCTGAATGGAGATTTCTTTTTAAATATATTTTTTATGTTTTCAAAATTCATTCGTTTTGTATGAAGTGAGATGATTTAGAGGTAGCACATCTGCTTGTAACTTGTAAAAGAATAGGAGAGGGATTGACAAGCTGTATAGGCTTCATAAAAACATGAAAAAAGGAGGAACAGGGAGTGAAGTGTCATCTCCTTCAAATCATAATGAATTGCTGTCAGGCTTCGAGTATAGGAACAGTGAGAGGATCTGGAGTCCTCCCGTTGAGGGTTTTTGATACCAAAGAACACAAGGAAACAAGCACAAGAGGTTTCCTCCTCTCTTCTGGCTTTCTGGGATTTCAGAATGCCGTTGGAAGTGCATTGTATCTGTGAGTTTGGGTTGGTCTTGTGTGTCTTTGTTGGTTTCGTTGGGATTTTTGGTATGCTTTTTTTGTTTGGTTGCTTTTTCCTGAGAGCACTTGAAAAGCTGAACCACGGATCGAGGATCTTTGTTGTGCATGTTTACACTTTGGCATGTATGGCTGTCTCGCTCCTGGAAGTTTCCCAATTCACTTATGAAATCCTATGGGAAACTTGTGGGGGGGTTGTTGTTGTTGTTGTTTTGTTTGGGTTTGTTTTTCACTTTTTAAAATGTGCTAGCCGTGTTAGTATGTGTAGGAAAGCTTTCTCTGTTGTCTGACTAGAGACAGGATAAACAATCCCAATTTGTGCCACCCTAATCCCATAACCCTTCAATTCCATGGTTGTCATGAAGATGAAGAGTTCCTATCTCTTTACTTGATTTTCTCAGGGAAAGCTACTCAATATTTCTGAGCATCCTTGTTATCCTCTGAGCCCCATGGTTCTGCTGGTGTCGTTTTGTAAGGAAGTAGTCGGGGCTGTAGACAGTTTAGGTTCTAAATGTGAACGTTTGGGATTTTTAGTAACTGGTGGTTTCTGCTGTTAGTCCTTTTCTGGTGTTTCTGTTGGTTTTCAGTTGATATATGAAGATGGTTCTGAAAACAGTGACTAAAAAGATCTAGCTGGAGGAGTCAGAGCCAGTTTGGAAATGATTATATGGATATTTGTGCAGTTGTGAATATTTATCTCCCCACTCTCTGCAGAGCAGTGCACATGGGCTTTAACAGAAGGGTCCAGCTTCGTTTAATGTGCACTAGCAATCAGAAGCATAAGAAAGGTGAGGTGTGTGGATATAGCATCTAATGCAATTCATGAGCACCAAAGTCGTGATCTCAACATTGCTTTACTAATATATCCACTGTTCTAGGTGGCAGTGCTCCTCCTCTTGAAGGACTTGCTGGTTTTACCTAACCTCTAACAGCAGCAGGCAGAGCCATGTCTGAATTCTTGGACCCAGGGGGATGAGATTTCTTCCTAGCATCCTTTGAAGTTAGGACTTAATAAAAGCAGTGTCAATCCCAGGTGGCTCAGAAGCTTCTGGTTAGTGTTGGTCAGGCAAGCCTCCGAGAGAAACTGCTGCTTGGTTCCTGCAGTTCTGTGTGTCGTTAGGTGATGCTGGAGGTTGTAAGTCCAAGTGTGGGTGGGTAAATTGCTGTTGCCTCTGTCACCCTTTGGAACTGAAGGAGCTTGCTTCTGGGTATGTTTAGTAGTTGGGGGCAGAGTTAGGAGCGTATAAACCAAATCATCTTAATTTTCACTTCAGGGGAGGTGGTAACTGGGTCTGCCAACAGTGCCTTGATGGGAACCAGTCCCTTACAAGGTTGGATCATGTTTGGAACAGTGAACTGTATGTTCCACCCATTAGAGCTGCAGTGTTCAGCATCAAGTTCCTCAGCTCTTGCTTTTGACTCACTTGATCCATTTTCTATACCATAACTTTAGGTATGTGATTGGTTGCCCTTTGTCTGGCACACTTCGGAGCGTGGTGAACAGCATGTTTATTGAGTTCCTCAGTTCCTTCTGGAAACTAACAACTTCCTCTCCATTGTTGCACCAGTTATTAATGCACAAGGAAAAGTTCTTTCTTGTACTCTATTACCCTAAAGTCTTGAAGAATTCCCCCTGAGAGTTCTTGCCGCATCCATTGTGGATGTCTAGGTGTTCCGTCAACCAGATCACCCTTCCCCATGGGCATCTTGGCTGCTTGGGGGGGAGGAGATTTAGGAAACATTATTTAATTTCTCATTATATTTATCTAGCTGTCTTCTGACTTGTGTTGACCATCATTGTAACTGTTATTTCTGGTATAAAGTGACAAATATTCTGCAGTTACCTCAGTGTTTCTTTAAAGCCCTTTAAAAAATGAACAAAAAAGTAACTTCTTTTTTTTTTTAATGGCCTTTATATACTTTCCAGACAAAGAAAGTGTCATTTCTTCAGTTATTTATTGCCCACCCCACCCCTTATTCCCCTACCCTTGTATGGTGTGGGGTTTTTTTCCCCTGTAAGTACCATGTAAGCAATTATGAAAAACTTGGACATGTAAAATGTTAGTTGGGAACTCTGGAATTCCTTTTCTCTGGCTTTGGAGCAAACATTTGGGATTACCTCCAGTTTTCATGACTATAAATAGGTCTTCCACTTGCTTAGAAGACCGTGTAGAATGCTAGCTTTTGAACAATCCTCACCTGGAGTATTTGACTTCGTTATAACAACGGAAGCAATGAGTGTTTTTGCTGCCAAAAGAAAAGACTGGGAAAAGCTGAGGAGAAAAGGAGTAAAATGGCACCGTTTGCTATAGCAGGTGGTGAAACCACAAGAGATTGTCTTGCATTTGAAGTGGCAGGTGAAAGGTTTGCAGTACTAACATTCAGATGGATCTGTGCGGTGGCTTGTCAACTGGAGCATGTGGATGAGGCACCAGCATGGCTTGCATAGGTGCTTACCTCCTCTCACCTTGAGTTTGTGGGTTGTCTTGCCATAAGTTCACTGGTAACGGTCTTCTCAGAGTTGAGAGGCAGATGTTTTATGAAAAATGTTGCATGTTTTTTCAGTAAACTTAAATATTGTCTCTAAAAGGCTTGTTAATTCTAATGTCTACTTATTAAACAGCTAGAGGCACTGTTTGTTCCTTGGCACTAGCTCCTTCACAGTCCTAAGGAATGTAAAAGGCATTTCTATTCCTTTTTCTTGCAATCTAAAACTTACCTTGTTTGACCTGGGTATTAGCAAAGGCCCCACTGGAGCCTCTTGGAACCCAGGGTGGAGGTCTAAAAATCCTGTCCTGCATGTAAAAGTGCAAATAAGTCTTCCTAGAAGGGGATTAGAACAAACTTCTGAAGTCTCAGTTTTAGTTAATGTCTTTTCTTTCTTCTTCAAGTCTGCACTAAGACCAAATATTCTCTGCCTCTGACAGTGCTTGCAGGTTCAGTGGGCCAAATATAAAATCTTATTTTAACTTTATATAAATGTGACTCTTTCCTGTGCAACGTTGGGGGTTGGTTTGTTTGTGGGGTTTTTTGGTGTGTTTTTTTGGGGGGGTTGTGGTTTTTATTTTGTTTTATTTTGATTTTTTTAATTATTTTTTGGTGGGTTTTGTTCGTTTTCTTCCAAGTTTGGGAATATATAAAATGAATAAGAATTTAAGAGGTTTACCTAGGTGTATAAAGCTCTTATGAACACGCATGGAATACTTCTGAGATCAAATATGGACGTAATAAATTCACGCCTCTTTCTCCGTAGGGCGCTGGTCAAGACAAACTGGGAATATATGTCAAGTCTGTTGTGAAAGGAGGTGCTGCAGATGTGGTTAGTAATATTCTTAACATCAGAACTTCAAAGGTAGAAAGATCCTTTGCAAACCTGTTGTTTACTGGTAGGTGTGAGTGGTTGTTTTAATCCAGACCACGTTAGCACTGGTGTGTGAGTTTTCTTCTCTCTTGACCACGTCTTTAGGATGGTCGTCTGGCTGCAGGGGACCAGTTGCTCAGCGTGGATGGTCGAAGCTTGGTGGGCCTGTCCCAGGAAAGGTATGGAATGCTTTCCTTGGGTGTCTTTCCATGAAGAAAATGCTGGAATAATAACGTAACGAAAAGGGCTGAAGCTTGTTCTCTTAATGTTGGGCTTTGTCTTGGCTTTTTAGAACTATGAGGACCCTTAGTAACAAGTTCAGTTGTTAGGTCACCCGTGTGGTATTTTCTGTATATGACACAGGTTATCTGTATAGAAGAGATTGTAATTCATGTTTTGAGCAAACTTTATTTAGCTCTCATTTTGGCTTCTGGCCTTTTAAGTGCAGAAACTGGAAATTCCACCTGCTCGTTGGCGTTGTCTGTTAGGGCATCATCTCCTCTTTAAAGAGGTGTTTGAAGCATTAATCAGGAAAAGAGTGTTTTCAAACTAAAGATTCCTAGAATCAGTCTGAGAAATCATGACATACGAACTAATAATAAGGAGAACTAAGTAATACAGTGCCTAATTTTCTTTTATTTGCTTTGCTTTTTATTGCAGGGCAGCAGAACTTATGACCAGGACAGGTTCTGTAGTAACACTAGAAGTGGCCAAGCAAGGAGCAATCTACCATGGTTTGGCAACCCTGCTTAATCAGCCATCTCCAATGATGCAAAGAGGTAAAAATGCAGTTAATATTCATGCTGACAACAGTGTAATAAGTCTCAGAACAAAGAAATTATAATAATTCATAGTAGCTTGCCAAATATTACCAAAGTTAAATCAGAAAAGAAGCATAATTGCAGAGAAAAGAAGCATTTCCTTTCTTCACCCCAAGTTCATCTGTTTTTCAGTATGGCTTGAACTTACGCTCGTCTATTCATTAATAAATGCCTTGTATATGTACAGTTTAAAACTCCATGATGCATTTAAACACAGCTCTGGTTTGAGGTAATTATTACTTTAACAAGTGGAATGTAATAAATACAAAGCTCTTTTCATCCCTGTCCTAAAAGCTTCTCTTTGCTCAGAATATGCCTTCCTCGTACCTAGAGAGTGCAGTGTAATTACCAAGAGAGACATAAATGGAAACAGAGACCCCTGAAACATGTTTTGCCACTTCATTTTTTTCTAAAGAATGAGTTAAGAGAAGAAATCCTTACTAGCACAGTTTACACCACCATCCCAGATGCCATGTGCCTCAGAGTCAGCAAGAGACACGTCAAAGCACAGTCAGGTTTTCTGACCAGGGTTTGTGCCATTCCCAAAGCTCCCCTGGGGCTGATCCAAGAGTGGGATGGTGCTTCTGAAGAAGTAGAGATTTTAACAGCTAACATTTGCTTTACTGGGAACTCATTTTAACTATAGATGCAAGGTATCTCTGGTGTGAAAAGGCATGTGCTAGGCAGTAGTTACTGTAAGTGAAAGGGGGAAAATACATATCCAACTGTTACAGTTTCTGACCGCCGTGGCTCAGGTAAACCCCGACCAAAGAGTGAAGGCTTTGAGCTGTATAACAACTCCACTCAGAATGGATCACCAGAGAGCCCTCAGCTGCCCTGGACAGAGTACAACGAACCAAAGAAGCTGCCAGGGGATGACAGATTAATGAAGAACAGAGCCGACCATCGCTCCAGTCCCAATGTAGCAAGTAAGAAAGATAATTGCTCTTAGGGGTGGATGCCTCCTCTGCTAATTTTAGAGGCTGTTGAACTCCAAAAGGGGATGATTGTTGTGGAAAGTGGATAAAGTTTAAAATGCTAACGTAGGAGTAATATTTGGAGCAAGCCTCTTGTTAGAACTATTCAAAGGAAAAAAATCAAAGTTAGTTTGTGAACACTGTTACTACAGTTATGTAAATTAATGCTAACAGTCATGCAAATCCTTCCTTTACCTTTCTAACAGATCAGCCTCCAAGCCCTGGGGGAAAGAATGCTTATTCATCTGGAACTACCACCAAAATAACCTCAGTCTCTACTGGAAATCTTTGTACAGAGGTCAGAAGTGGCAAGCAAAATGCTGGCTATTAAACTTTCCTTGGCTATCGATAGCGTCGGTGTGCTTGAGTCAGACCAGAGTCTTACGGCACGACTTGAACCTGGTGCTGGCTCTGCTGACTGAGTGAGGCTTTTGCTGCTTGCAGTTAATGACAGATGGAGGCAGCTTTCAGTGATTTTAGTAAATTTTGTTTGTTAAGTTGCCCTTGCAATTTCTTAGGGTTGGACAATACCGTGTCCTTGTTTTCAGACCCTAAAAACATGAGTCAGAATTGCAGTTATAATGGGCAACCTCTTTATCTCCTCTTCCAGACAAATAATTCTTTTACGAGCCACCAAAAAAAGTAAAACCTGGAAAAAATGCATGTTTAGAAAAAGATTCTGTACAGATTTATCTGGTTAGAAAATTCTACCTTACCCTCTTTTGCTGTTTGCAGGAACAGACTCTGCCCCCACGACCCGAAGCTTATCCCATCCCTACACAGACCTATACCAGGGAATATTTCACATTCCCAGCTTCCAAGTCCCAGGATCGAATGGGTCCAGCTCAGAGTCAGTGGCCAAATTATGAAGAAAAAACACAGGTCCAGGCAGAAAGTAATCATTCCATCAATACCACAATGCAGGTGAGAAGCAATTTCTTTCAGTGTGAGGAAAAAAAAACAAAGAACTTCTTGCTTTGCACTCCCAAACTGTTGGAGACATTTCTGCAGAAAAGTCAACTCTCTATAATCTCTGAGCTGTTGGGGACAAACTATAACACAAGCAGGTGAGAACAACTGTCCTGTTGCCAAGATTGGCTTGGGTTCAGAAACCCTGCTCCTTTTATCCCCCTCTGTAGAATTTACACGCTCACGTTCTGCAGACCTGTTACCTGGGATGCTTTAATGCCCGTCAGAGGTCACAGGGTGTGGATGTTAGCAGTGTTAGCCTTGCAGAATGTTTTGTGGCTTTCTGAAAAGCAAACTAAAATCTTTCAGTCTTCCAAGAAGACTGAAAAATCTCTCTGCCTGTGGGATTTGTTGTTTAAGCAACAAAGTGAAGTATTAAAAGAGGAATAAAACAGTACTTTGAGTCCTATGCAAGGATGCCACTGCAGCACAGTCCCTGCTCGCAGTTAAAAGAAAAATCTATATTCAAATTGCATCTGTTACCACAGTGCTGCTGCTTCTTGACCTGAAATGAATTTACCTCCACTGTACCTTTTATAAATTCAAAAAATAATGGTTTTCTGCTCTTTTAAACAAGGACTTTACTTAAGTCCATGCAGGATATTAAATATAGATCTACTAAATCCAGTCACTGGATCATCTTTTCCTCTAATCCACCAGAGACTTAAAAATATAAAGGGAGAACTTTTTTCTTGGCTAGTTCTTAATTTGTGCTAAAAGCCAAGCCTTACACCAGGCTTTACTTTTGGAAGAGCAGCATCATGTAAATTCCCATGAGATTGTGTCATAGAGGCCAAGTCAGGATTGAGTATTGATTACTCACACAAGGAATCCAGCAAAATGTCAGTTGAATAAAAGCTTAGTGCTTCCCCCCCTCGGTATTACAGATATCAAAGCCTAATTACTTGAGCTGTGAAGAAAGTCGATGTTCTCCCTGCTGACAGGCACTGAATTGGAGCTGTGGTCTTACAGCTGGGTGCAGGGCAGCAAACCAGTTTCCTAAAGCACATGGCTGGAAGCTGTGGCTGCTTACAGCCCTGAAAGTGTGTGCAGTTTTCCCCAGCCGTGCAGTAGTTCTTTTAAGTTGAAAATTAGAGGAAAATTGAGTTTTAAAGAAAATCTTTTAAAAATATCTTTACAGTGTGAAGTGGTCTTGTAAAAAAAAGGAGAAGAAAAAAGCTGACATAAGCTGCTGCCTGATAAGAAATGCCTGGGTTTGTGCTCTGAAGGCATTAGCAAACTGTTTGTCTAGGTGCATCTTCACAGCAGCTCTAACACAAATAGCTGTGTGTCCAGCTCTGCTGGAGTAGTAGAGCATAAAAAATACCCTTGTTCCTCTCAAAGAAGGCATTCTTCAGAGGTCGTGGTTCAGGTCATTGATGGAGGAAAAAGAAAAGCAGTTTGCTTTGTTAGTCTTCTCTTGGTTGCTAATTGGTGCATTATGGGTTCAGTGCTTAGTAGTTCCCCACACTAAAACTATGAATATTTGCTTCCAGAAAATCCTGCAGGGTTTGATAAGCCTCAGTTATGGTCCAGAGTGGCTTTTCAGGAGGTTGTCAGTGCAGCAAGACCCCCAACTTGTATAAAAAAAAACCCCAAAACTTAGTGTTTGATGCACTAAGAAACGCTCCAAAGGCACAGGCCAGTGCACCCGCACCCCACGAGCAGGTAGAACGAGCCCTGACTGCCCAGATTCCCTACCTGCAGTACCCAGAGCTTCCCACGGCTCATCCTGCCTGTTAGTGGAGGAGGCTGGGCAGAGGCTCCCATCTCTCTCAGCAGCCCTTCTGTTTGCCTTACCCAGAGCAGTGTTCAGTGAAGCCAGCTGAAGGCTGCACGGCAGAGCGGCTGCGCCTGTGCTGCTCCTCTCAGCTGCCAGGACTCCCGGGGGGAGGGGGTGTTGGGATAGTCCTGAGAAAAATCTGCAGGCTGCAGAGGTTTGCAGCTTAAGCTCCATTCTGCGTTCGTCTTTCCTCCCAGGCCAGATTTTTTCAGGCATTTCAGAGGTTGCAAAATCTTCCCTGACTTGAGTGAGTTAAAAGGACTGAGAAGAATATTTCGTTTTTGGGAAACTGAGCATGGAAATGCTGAAATTCCTTAAAAATTATGAACTGCAGTAGTAAGAGTGCAGCTTGTGAGCTATTTCCCAATATGTGTTAATGTAGGTGGACCATGCTTTGTTTCATTTTTTCCAGCGTGTGGCTCGTTCCCAGGAAGAACTCCGAGATCAAGTTTTCCAGCCGGAGAGGAATCGCCTGGAAGTTGTTATACGGAAGGATGTAGAGTACATCGATCGGAAGTCGGACAGCGACCAGTGGATGAATTCCTCTGTGGATTCGAGCACATCTAGTCAAGAACACCTGAACCATTCATGCAAACCAGTCTCACCTGGTTCTTGTCTCACTAAAAGTGGACCTGGCCGTTGGAAAACTCCGGCTACTAGCCAGCCAACTCCGGTGGCCATTTCCCAGCCCATCAGAACAGACCTTCCTCCTCCACCGCCACCTCCTCCGGTGCACTATGCAGCTGAATTCGATGAACTGCAAATGGATTTGCCTTTGCCTCCCCCTCCTCCTCCCAATCAAATAGGAGCACAAGCATCTTCCCAGGCAGCCGCTGCTGAGCGTAAAAAAAGGGAAGAGCATCAGCGATGGTATGAAAAAGAAAAGGCACGTTTGGAGGAAGAAAGGGAGAGGAAACGTCGCGAGCAGGAGAGAAAACTGGGTCAGATGCGTTCTCAGCCACTAATTCCTGCTCAGCCCGTGGTTCCCCCTGTTTCCCTTCAACAAGTGAAAGCAGAAAAACCTTCGACTTTGCAGAGGCCTCAAGAAACAGTCATTCGAGAGTTGCAGCCCCAACAGCAACCTCGGACTATTGAGCGGAGAGATCTCCAGTACATTACTATCAGCAAGGAAGAGCTGTCCTCCAGTGACAGCCTCTCCCCAGACCCCTGGAAGCGGGATGCTAAGGAGAAACTGGAGAAGCAGCAACAGATGCACATTGTGGACATGCTGAGTAAAGAGATTCAGGACCTTCAGAACAAGCCCGACCGTACGGCAGAAGAAAACGACCGCCTTCGTAAACTGATGCTCGAGTGGCAGTTCCAGAAGCGACTTCAAGAGTCGAAGCAAAAGGATGAAGATGATGATGAAGAGGAGGATGATGATGTTGACACTATGCTCATCATGCAGCGACTGGAGGCAGAAAGAAGAGCAAGGGTAAAAGGGGATAATCCTTTCTAGACAGAAGTGTTGTGTAAATATCTGCCTTGGTGGGTTCTTTGGCCTTGCCCCAGTATTTTGATGTTCTTGGGAAAGAAGGATGAAGCTTTCTGAAATACCTTGAATTTGAGAAGTGCGAACTCGCAGGGGCTTCACCAGTTAAGTGATGTTTTGTGAAAGTATCGTAACTACCTCTTAGGGAATCCAAGTTAGCAGTTGAGTTCGCTTCTCTGATTGTGAGGAAAGAAATGATTCCCTTTATCCAAAGGGATTTTGCCATGTACCAGGAGGATTAGAAGGTTAAATACGGCAGGAGTTGACTGACAGGAAGGTAAGCAAAAACATGTGATAGGATAACATAGGATAATCAGGAACAAAACCAGTGTGATTTGTTTCTTCCCCAGCCCCCTCACTCCTCAGAACCTCCTAAGGGTTCTTAGGTGTGGTCTTGGACCTGAACGGTGAACTCGGCCGAGATCCCACCTCGCAGGTCTGCTCTGAGTGGGCTGGACTGTAAAGCAGCTGCTCCCTCTGCCTCCCAGCAGCTCAGGGGTGACCCCAGCAGTGCCTGGAGGAAGCGTGAGGCTGAGCCGTGTGGGTTTCAGTGTTGTAACAACCACAGCACCCTGGCTGGGGCTCCAGCTCGCACGGACCTGGGGTTTTTTGCATGGTGTCTGGTTTAATCGGTATCAGACAAGGTTTGCTTACCTTAGCCTCAGTACAGAGAAAAAATATGGAATAAGATAGCAGAGCTGAACAGTAGGATGAAGCTTTTATCACTGTGCTGGTGGCTGGCTCTCAAAATCTGTTAAATCTGTTGCTACTGAGAAACAATTTCTATAGCAATATTTGTTTTTCTTCTCTGAATAACAGCACGGATACCAAAGTTCCATCCTAATAGCTCTGCTTTGACAGGCTTAAAAACTAGGTCTTGGAATATGCTGAGTATCTTCTGTTTGTTTGTCTTGAAAAGTTTACTTAATTCTGTGATAAGCAGTTTTTAATAGTTGATAAATGTTTGGACGTGCTGATTTTGACATTCAGGAACAGCTATCAGCTTGAGTAGTATTTGAGTTTCAGGACTGTTTGGGGGGCTTGATCTCCTAAACCTACTCTTCTCATTTTCCCTGCAGTCTGCATTGCTTTCCTTTTTTCTCGTGGCTAACTTTCTGTTACTGAGTGAAACAACAGATGCCTGAAACTTGGGAATGGAAAAGCTAAACCCAGTCTTGGGCAAACAGCCCGCGTTAAAGCCTAGCATCTCTAGCATCTGATTTGCAGCACACAGGCAGGTACCTGTGGGCATAAACCCCCTGTAAAGCTTTAGCACTTTACCACTTGAGCACACAGTGCCTTCCGAATTTTCCTGCAGCAAGGCTAAAGGAGCCCTGTGTCACCAACAGAAAGCCAGCTGTGTTGCACGGCACTGTCAGTCTCCTCTGCAAGTGCTGCGTTTAAAACACTGCTTGTGCCTAAAGTTCTTCAGCAATTTGGAACAGTTTGAAAGTAGAATTAATAGTTGCCTTGAACTGAAGGAATGTTTGCACTGTGGTTGCCTTTCACTGCCTGTACTGTGACAGATGCTGTAAAGCATCTCTGGGGAATTACTGAGCTTTTGAATGAGTCAAACAGATACTGATAATTTGGGATTGTTTGAATGTTTTCATTTCTGTATTGCAGGATTATCTCAGCTCAGTTCCTCATTCGAAAGCAGATGACTTAACAAGTGAAAGAAAATGCTTTTGAAATAGCACAAGTCTAACCTATCTTTATTTTCACTGTGCATCTTTCTTTTTTTCCCCTTTCTTACTACCTGCAGCAGACTGCTGTGCCAGCAATCTCTGTTCTAGATTTGGTATGTTCGCTTCTTTCTCTTCAATATCTTTCCCCTTTCGATTCCTGGTGTTGTTAATAACCCCCGTATGTGCTTTGGGTGATGATTTGGCATCTTTGGGTGTTCAGAAATCATTGTGATACCGTGAGCAGTAAGTTAACTGTAAGCATGCATCTGAATGTTTCCAGATGTGGTGACTCCTCTCCCTGTGTTTCCTTCCCTTTAGATGTCGTGTTCTGCTTGCAAGGCTCGATTAGTTTGTTGTAGCAATGGTCTAATGTAAAACTGTGTGTTTGATGTTTTGTGCAATCGTGTTTATAAACCCTTACTAACAATGAGCAGGCCGTGAGGTAAGATTTCCTCCTTTCCTTTCCCCGCATCTGCAGGTTTTAGAAGAGCTCTCGCAACCCCATTCCTTTCCTTTTTGCAATTATGTTTGTCCTGAGAACCTCGTGAGCTGGCACGGTGCTTCTGCACGTGCTGGAATCCTCTTTTCACAGGCGTTACAGTTTTCCCATGGAAGTGACAATAGGTTGTAAACTCAGAAATTACTTTGAACTAATATTTCCAAGTAGGTCACATAAACATGCAGTTAGTAAGTTACCTTGTAATTTCACTTTCAATTGGTCAATACTATTCCCTTGCATAGAAGACATGACAGGCTTTCAAATTGGAGCAGTAATTGCTATGACTCCAGCTAGCTCTGTATTTATTGCTGTTGTTGGGAATGGATACACGGAAGGGGAGTTCTGTAGTCTTCTAGAGAAGAAATAACCCCCCTTCAAAGTGTATTCCTATAGAATTGCTGTCCTGATTTGGAAAAAAGTAATGCTGGCAAGTCCTTTGTCATTTGTGCTGCTGGAAAAACTGTAAAGGTGTCTGTTCAAAATACAGATCTGAATAGTTGGCACTACTTAGAGTAAGTCAGTCTGAAGTGTTTGGCTTCGTGTCGGTGTGGTAGGTGAGCGTTAAGCAGTTGACAGCAGTGGAACAGAGGAAGCATGTCAGCTTTCTGGGTTAACGGACAAGCGAGGAGTCGTGGACTTCTCAGCCTTGGTATCTGTCGGGATCTTTCCTTATTCCTCTGCCTGTGTATTCTTTGCCTAAGCCTTGCTCCTCAGAGCTGCAGCTGGATAGATAAAGTACTTTGCCAAGCAGGCTGTAAATTTGGGGATTTTTCCCTGAGGAGAGGTTCTGAAGGCAGACAGAATCATCAGCTTTAGAGGTGGAGGGGACAAGTTCACAGTCTTTGTGCCAGTCAGCGGCTACTCGGGATTGTACGAGGCTGTACCATCCAGTGTCTCTGGTGCTATGCTGAACGCTGAGGAAATAGAAGAAGAAACGGCCAGGCTCATGTGCAGCTCTTCTTGCCATGGTCAGAAACGCTGTGCTAGATGGATCCGTGGCCTGAATCAGTGGAGGATTTATTACATTCATAAATTGAACTTTAAAAAACAAAGGGAAGGTAATTCCGAAGTAGATAATGTGGGATGCTATACCCAGCAAATACCTCTTCTTCCTAATTTCATGCTTTTCGTACTGTTCACAGGGCTTTCCGAGCATCGCTGCATCTATCCTTGTGTGTGTGTCCTTCATGTACACAAGTAATTACTTCTTTGTTTCTAGAAAAAAAAAATCAGTGCTTTTTAGGTATGTCTGCTGTGAGCATCGGTGGTAGCTCCTCTGCTAATTAGAAGGTGATGAAAGGTGGTGAACAGTTAATGCACGAATTACCAACTCGGCTAGTGTTTGTCTCTTGACATTCCCCAGGCCACGAAGGGATCTGACCAAGCTTTAGCTTGGTATAAATGCAAAGTTATTCCAGAACATGTTCTAAAATGCTCTAAGCACTGCTTGGAGAAATGAATTTGGTCTGGAACCTGAGACTTACTGGATGCCTGCCAGTCTTAGGAATCTCTTCACATTTCTGGTGGGGTTCAGCCCACTGACCCAAGAGCTCAGATGAAGGGAGCTGCTGGGTGGGAGTAGTGCTGCCAGCCTGTGTTGGAGTTGAGAGCTGAGCAAACTGTCGCAGCTTGCAGCAGAGCCGGGGGGAGAATTAGTGCTTCTCTCAGCTCCATCTGGAGTCTTCTCCATCACTCTGGCCGGATAGATCAGTTGTTTCTGCCCGTGGCAATATAAACACCCTCCAAGTCCAGTAAATCACCTGAAAGCACGACTCTTAAGCTAGAGAAAAACCCATTGGGCTGGATTCCCACCTTCCCTGCTTCTCTAATAGCTCTCTTACTAGAAATGGGGCGTGAGGCTCATTTTCCTTAGCATCCTGAAGATTGGGGATGGAGTTTGAGCTGGGCACTGTTGTGTGCCATTCCAAACACAAGTTTCTGGGAGCACTCCGGAGTGCCTCACCACTCCCTCCCTTGCTCCGGGGTGCTCCACAGTAGAAATCAGTTACTGATCTTAAAGAAATGAAGCATCACTCTCAGCAGTTGCTGTATTCCCACTCGTGCCTTACGTGTCCTTACTGCCCTTTTCATTAGGTATTCTGTTTAGAATAGCTTCTGGCCTGGGTACAGTTGTCTTCACAATGGTTATAGCTCCAGTGTTGACAGCAGATCCCAGGTGGGCACCCTGCCAAGTTTTCCCTTCTTTCTTTCATTAATGTCATGAGAAAATAAAACAAACCCAGCCCTACTTCCCCTTTAATTTAGTTTGACATAACTTCTAGTTTAAGTTCATTGGAACAGGAATATTTGCTACTAAGCACAAAGGCATCCGTGGTGTGACCTGGGATCAGGAACTGCCACGTTCAGAGTGTCGCTGGAAATGCAGCTGGGACAGAGTCAAGGAGTTTTCCCTGTATTTTTTTTAACTTTACAGTTTTAGCCTTTTTTTTTGGTTTGGTTTGGGTTTGTTTGGGTTTTTTTTGGGGGGTGGGGAGTGGTTGTGTTTTGTTCTATTTTTTTGGTAAGAGGAAATGAATACTTTGCTATGAACTCTTTTGAATTGCTAGCTGTCTTTTCTTTTGACAGCAGTATTATCCCCTTTGCTAAAAGAATGACTTTTTAATATCCAAGACAAGAAGAGGTCTTAATCTAAGCAGGGAGTTGGTTAACTACTTTATTCCCTGCTCTACTGTTCATAGTGGTCTTGTTCTCTTGTGTTGTTTTCAGTTAGGTAGGATGAAAGGTTTAGCCCTAAATAAGGGGAATTTACTCAGAGGTAGAATCCTGTATCACATATTTGCCAATCGTTGCCTAAATTAATTTTCTTCTTCAGCTTTCATGCTCAAAAATGGTTTTTAATACTTAAAATGAGCAGTGTTTCCCCTGCTGTTAGTCTGTTTAGCTGCTTGGAGATGTAGAGGGCAGATGTTTCCAAAAGCACCTGTTGTGCAAGGTGGTAAGGTACTCGTAACAGAAATGCTGTGTGTACAGGGCGGGGGATAATTACCAGAGAATTAGTCCAGAAAGAAGTTTGGTTTTAGAATTGATTGGGAAATTGATTAGAAAACCTAATCTGCTTTGAAGCACATTTCCTGTTGATTAACTGGAGGGGGGAAGATACCTACCTGAAGGTTGTCCTCACGAAGTCTGTTAGAGCTAAATTACTCTCTCAGCATTGCTTATTTCTGAAGGGCCCTGCTCTGTAAATGAAACTGCGGTGTAAAATCCAATCCAGGAGCAGAGGAATAACAAGATCCAATCATTTACCGATTTATACCAATCAGTATAAAAGGTCTGGAGTGGGAGCAGGGAGAGGAAATCACTCCAGAGCATGTGCTGCAGTGAGAAATAACCCAGCATGTGCTCCAGATCATTTCTACTTGTGACTATCACTGTGCCAGTGAATATTCCTACCCCCGAGGGCTTGCTGGCTTTAGAGAGCCGTGCGAAGCTCGGCCTGCTGGTCAGCTTTCTCATCTCCCCACTGTTTATCATAAGCATCTATCAAATAGTGCTGTTAGACATCAGTTGTTCACGTCAGCTGTTAAATCTCAGCAGTCACAGATTTCTTTGCCTCACCCTCTGCTTTTTCCAGACCGTGTCTGTTGCAGATCCAGCGGGAGATGTTATTTATCTCCCGAGAGTATTGGCAGACTTGCTGAATGAGCCTGTTACTTCAAATGGATTGACCCTTTGACTAATGAGTCGTGATTTGCCAGTACTTAAATACTAATCCAAAATGAAAAAGCAATTGGCTGCTGGAGCCGGGGACTCTTCCTTCCAAGTATTTAATTTCACTTTACGGTACTGATGAGACGAGGGCTGCTGAAGCCGTTTGGAACGTGGTTCACCCCGGTCTTCTGCTATAGATGGCTGGTAAAAATGCCTCCCTGTGTGGTTTGTGCTTTATGTACGTAGTCACGTGCATATCTTTTAATTACAATTATTAAGTGTAACAAAGCCTACTCTTACCAGCTGGGAATGACACTGGCTGACCTGTGGGATAGCATTTTCGGAGGGAGTTATTTTTAGATGCAAGCACTTGGGTTAACTACTTTTCTTTGAGCCACCTTACCCGCGAGTGACAAATGAAAGATGTCTCTGTTAGTTACAGGATGAAGAGCGCAGGCGGCAGCAGCAGCTGGAAGAAATGCGCAAGCGCGAAGCAGAAGACAGGGCCAGGCAGGAAGAAGAGCGCCGGCAGCAAGAGGAGGAGCGGACCAGAAGAGAGGCTGAAGAAAAGGTTGTGGTCTTATGAGTGCCTCAGGGGTTCTTAGAGGCCTCTCCCCTCCTCAGCCTGGCCAGTAACAGCTCAGTGCTGGCCAGCAGAGGTTGAGTGCAGTAGCCCTAGCGATAAGGGTCGCGGCCCAAGGCTTCAGTTTATCCAGTATAAAACAAAAGGCAATTAAATAAAAAGCCCATTTGCAGTGGCCAGGGGTGGCTGCTATTGCAGAAATAATACTGTAGGCTTGCCAGCTCAAGCTTGCTGCAGTGTCAAGGGCTTGCCTTCAGAGCCTTTTCTGACAGGCACGGCAGAAATCAGCGGTTTCCTTCAGCCACCCAACACAACTTGCCCACCTTCTGAACCAGAACAGCTGAGTTAGGGCTGCTGGGATTGGCTGTGTCTCAGAACTGCAGACTGGAAGGCAAAGCACCTCATTTAGAGTGCTGGAGACCCTCTTCTTCCTAGGAAAAGAACAGTTCTGTTCAGACCAAAGAGCTGCTTGTTAGTGACAGCACCTCTTTCCTCAAGAGGGCTGGCTTGTAATGGCGAGAGAAATGGGATTGAGCAAAGGGATTTTTAAAAAGCCCCCAGCTTGGATATGTTCCCTTTGTTAGTTTGTTTCATTGGATTGTTTCCAAGCTTTGTTAGACTGTTTTCCATAAGCAGTACTGGCTGATGGGTTGAAAGCTAAGCTGGGGGTGATAGGTGAGGAGTGAGGAAAGTATATCTGGGCTAGGGAAAGGACTTAAAAATATTCTGTAGGGAGTGATTTAAAACAAAAAAGGGAGAAAAAAACCAACCAACCAACCAAACCCCAAGACTTTCTTAATTTCTGTTACTGGTGCAGCCAAATTACATTTGGATCACACACTTGGCAGGGTTTCCACTGAAAGATCTTGACTGAGACACTGGGAACTCAGTGCCACCTGAGCACTGCAGTGGGTTTAGAGAATATTAGAGAGAGATGAGTTCCTTGTCTTTGCTTTAGATGAACACGGTCAGATTGTTTAATTAATTCATTATAGGATAACTGACTCAGCGTTGAGCAGATAAAGTGGATTCTTTTCAAACATGTGAATTAAACCCAGAAAGGCTGGTTGTTTAAGGTGTCACGTAGTCCCAGCAGAAGTTATACTGTGCTTAGGCAGAAGTGGTTTGGGTTTTTTAACGTACAGCTTCCAAATACACATTTTCATTCATTATCAAGCAAGCTACTGCACAGACCCTGTATTTTAATTTACAATCTCCTTTAGACAAGAGCTGAACAGAATTAAATGCTACTTCATTTCAATGCAGGAAAAATCTTTTAAACTGGAAAAATACGTAGAAGATATTTCATGGCCTTGTAAATGGTCAGTAGCCTCGAATAGATACCATTAGCATGTTGGGTTTTTTTGCTCGTTCTTACAAATGTTTTTAAAAACAGTTGTTTGTCCGTTTTAGAGAAGTTTTTGGTAATGTGATTTGTGTGAAAGTAGCTTTCCAGGTACTTCTGCTAGAGGCTTTGTTAGGAGTCATCTGTTCCGAGGCTCTGTTGCTCAGTGTACACTGTACAAGCCCGCAGCAGCACGACACAGTTCCTTTTTTCAGATGGTAGTTAAGATTTAGTCCTTTTCCTCTCCCGCAGATTCTTTCCAGCTTTAGCAAACCTGCCTCTTGTTGGCTGTAGTCACCTTTTGAATAATAAACGCTGGAATTGCCCTTGGCTCACACAGGCAGGTGCCTTAGTTACCAGAGGTGGTGAATCTGGTACCAATAGCAACGCTGGCTTGCAGGGTGGCTGCCATGTGTTGTCATCGCAGTAAATATTCTTTGTGTGAGCCCAGAGAGATGTCCTGCTCATTGCCAGGGAAGATGACAGGAAAAGACGGTTGTAGCTCGGTGGCAGAAGACGTAAATCTCTCCCAGGTAGCAATGCCTGTCTTTGACCGCTGTGTTTGTTTCCTCCACACTTCCAGAGGCGGCAGGAAGAGGAGTATTACAGTCGCCTGGAGGCTGAAAGGCGCAGGCAGCACGATGAAGCAGAACGAAGATTGCTGGAACCTGATGAGCCTGGTCTGTACAGACCTCCGCTTCCACGGGAATATGAACTCCCATCCCCAACCCCTTCATCTAACGCTCCTCCTCCCCCACCTCAGCGAAACACCTCTTACCTCAAAACACAGGTCCTCTCCCCTGACACGATTTATACTGCCAAGTTTGTTGCATACAATGATGATGATGAGGAGGAGGAGGATTCCAATCTAGCAGGTCAGGATAAGTACTCCAGCACAAGAAAATCTTATGGTGACTTTCCTCCTGCCACCCTTAAGCCACGGCAGCCCTCCCGCCAGCCTCGCCCAGTTTCAGATGGCCTCTTTCTTTCCACCTCATTCCAGTCATCTTCAGTCAATGCCAACAGTACTGCTGCCAAAAAAAGCCAGCCCCCACCCCTGACAACCAACCCGGGTTTCAGCCATGCCAGCAGCTCTAAAGGTAGACACCATGAAATCAATCGTCTCGACAGAACTGTCCTCACCTTTTCAACTCTGGTGCTGTAGATTGGATCACTTCCTTTGTGATTTGCTATTTTCCCACTTAATCACTATTTTCACTATGGTGATCTGACTTAAATCCTGATATTAATACGAATCTTCCAAATTTTAATCGTTTCGATCTCTCAAATTTCCTTGTTCCTTACCCACGCTCTTTAGAAGCAGAAATTCTGTCTTTCACACAACGAATCAGAAATGATTGTAACTGCTACTGGAACAATTCAAAGTACTGTTGGTTTTGGCTTTCCCTCTGTATCTTTCAGTGACTTGTTTTGTTTGTATGACTGACCACTGGTTACTCAGGGCATCTGGAAGTGCAGCTTTCTTGAACACAGGGAACCTCTTCTAACGGGTTCAAGGACAGAGCTTCTCTTCTGCTTTCATTATTGGTACCAGGGTTCTCTCTTTTAATAGTGTGTGCAAATGGCTTTAAAAATGACCTTGGTAGGTGTAGCTCTTAAATACACGAGCACTGCCAGACAAATGGGACGTGCAGTTAGCTTCACGTGTTGGCCACAGCTCCTGCACTTTCGCTTTGTACAGTGCAGCTTCCTTGCAGAAGGAGACAAAAGTCTAAATTTCCTCTTAGTGCTTTTTGCCTTACTCCTTCCCTCCCCTTCAACACCCCCTTATTTTTTGTCTCGTCATCTTATTTCTTTAATAACCCCAAGGGGAGAACCATAATGGAGTTTAATTTCAAGTAGAGCTCTAGCTGCTAGCACCGTATTTTATCTGCCCAGGACTAGTTTATCTGTACTTGAGAATGAAAAGCTAATTCAGTCCGAAGTTCCACGCTCTATATTTTTTTAAACTGCTGTCTGCGTAGATCTCGCTCTAATAAACTTGCAGTTTATGAATAAAATATTTCTTTAGATAGCAGCATCTGCCAGTGCTTCCCCTCCGTTTGTTTCCTCCCCTTGTATCCCTCTGCAGGGCATGGTGGCAGTGACAGTCTCACAGTTCATTCTTTTTATTTGTGCTGGAAGTCAACAAATGCCTGACAACCAACTCCAGCAATCAAATCATCCTCCTGTAAGGAGTGGTAGCAAGGGAATGAATGGTCACAGGGAGAGTACCAGCCTCAGCATAGCTTCTTGCTATCAGAAGCACTTCTCATCCAGTGCAGCAGTGCGTGAATCTGATGGGAGGTGTGTGTGAGGCCACGCAGGGACATGGTAGTCTGAGCTTCCCGCTTGTGTCCTGTCCAATTAAGGCTCAAGTCCTTGTTTTCCAGCAAGGCATCCTTCCCTTTGCAGGGCAAATTAGCTTCTGCTGCAGTTGGGCTGCTGCCAGTGCTGAAGAGGAGCTCTGCACAACGTTGCATGGTTTATAGACTGCTGAAGGACAGCAGTTTTAGCTCCGTTGTAATTATTGGCCAGCTGATAAGAGTTGATGCTTGGCAGTTCTCTGCTTGGGGTCACCCAACCTGCATAAAAAAATATCCACACTGATAGTAATTTAAGGGCAGGGGGAACACCAAACAGACAACACCCTGTTTATTTACCTTGCTGTTGCCTGCTGGGGGATCTCATGATGTAGGAGTCCCTATGGATCCTGCAGGTCCTTCTGTCACTCCCGTCTGGCTCTGGTGTAGGTTCCAAATCTTAAAGGCATGTACGGGAAGGTTTTAGCTTTTCCATGTGGTGTCATTAGACTGGAGCATAAGCAGAGACACTGCTCACTCCCTGCTCTGTGCTACCATTACAATGCAAATAATTCTGTTACAGCCACCTACGTGCACGTGAGCCCACGGATAATCCACAGCCAGTGGCCCCAGGTTATGGTTCTGTACCAGAAAGACTCTAGCTTGTGAGCACCTTGTTTCACACACAGTTAATGAGTTAAGAGAAGAGGCCGACGGGAAATGTGTGCAGAAGCTTCTCTTTAAGGACTATGACTGTCTGTTAGCAGCTTGCTCTGAGGAGTGTTCTGAAATGGCCAGAAACTTTTGTACTGTACGTCTGCACTGGGTGTTTGTTCTTTGACAGGACTTTCTTTTTATAGTAATTCTTCTTGACTGACTATAATAGGTTGTAAAACTTGCCTTCCATCACAACACGTAGGCTTCCTTCCTTGCTTAGCACTTTGAAGGCTGCACATAGAATGAATTCAATAACTGTGGAACCATCAGTCACTGGTTGTCACCACCACTCTTCTGCCTTCCATCCTCCACAAGCCACGATGCCATTTCCTACGTAACCGCATTTCCCAATCCTCCTTCCACTTAAATTTAATAGAGAAATGAATCTCAGGAAAGTAGAATGTTCAGTGCTGGTTTTCGCGTATGCGCGCGGTTGGTTTGTTCTGTTTTGCCTTTTTTTTTACCCTGGAAAACCATCTGAAGGAAATGGACCAAGGTTATTTGGTTAGGGTTTTGGTAACAGTTAAAGACTATTGCAGTATGATGCTTCGCCTTTAATAACCTAATTCATAAACCATACGACTAATTCTGAATACTCTTATTTCATGATTTTTAAAATAGCCATGAGAACAGGTTAACTTCACCTGGTTGCTCAAGCTGCTGTGAAGACTGCCCGCGTAACGTACAAAGCCGTTTGCACAAAACGCAGAGTTCACCGTGCAGTTCACCATCTCCCATCTTGCTGACTCTTACATTGCTGTCCTCTGCAGCTCTCTCCTCTTCTGAATGTTAACTCTAGTAAACCATGCTTCTGCAAAGTTTGCTCTCGTACCTTCTTCCACTGGGGCTCTTAAGACTGTCAACTAACCAAAGGAAAAAGCCAGCACCCAAATTAAAATTGCTGTGCTAGGGGTGAGCCACGCAGCATGTGGATCCCTGCTTTTCAAAGTAAGGATGGAAGCACTTACATGGGTGTAAGACTCGTGTCAGAGAGGAAAAAAAGGCTTCATGTGCCTGGCGTACCTGCTGTGATTTGGTCTGCTACAATTGGTGGTGGAAAAAATGCAGCCTGCAGCACGTGTGCTGAATTTGCTTGTATGTCCCAGCCACGTACGTCTCTTACTGAATGTTTGAGAGGTTCCATCTGCCAGTGGAAGAAGCAAACATTTCTTTCTGTACCAAAGAAGGTTCACAAGACATAACACAGACAATATTGAGACCAGAACTGTCTGGAGATGAATATAAGTGCTGTGCTGACACTTATTTTTACTCTTTTCCTGACAGTTAGCAAGAGAATATGGTCTTAGTATCGATTAACTGATTGAACTTCTTGATTGGAAAGAGAAGGTTTTGTCTTGTGGCCTTTAGAAAGTATTAATACGATGTGTAAAACCTGTGCATTATATCAACTTAAACTAAAGGTGCAGTGCTGCAAGATACTTGGCTTGAAATCTAAATTGAACGGCAGGGAGGGAAGGGGGAGCTCTCGGAGTGAGAGGGTTTACTTCATCATGAAAAAAATCCGATTCACTGAGCTGCAAAGATGGTTTGCACTAATCTTAGCTTGCTCGTAGCTTCACAGAGAGCAGCTGCAGGGAACTTGTGGCCTGTGAAGCTTGTTACAGGAGAATGAAGTGTGTTGCTCTTTCCATCAGTCTCCTTGAACAGCTTCTAAAGTCTGTTTTACAGTAAGCTCTAATAAGATAAAGACCGTGGCTTGATACGTGCTGCGGAATCGAAACGAAGTGCGCTCTGGCTCAGAATTGGCAATACAAGAACTATAGCTGTTTTGAAAGAGGGTGGAATTTAGCAGTACTGGTTTTAAATGTTCTAGAGGTCAGAACACCCTCTAAATTTGTTCTTGATTCTACTTTTGGATCATTTCTTGAAAGAAGCACTGCACCTTTTTTAGGAAATAAGATACAAAACTTTTGTGTTGTAACTGCAATCCTTCAACTTGCTTTTTCTTTTGCATAAGGAATAAATTCATACACTGGATCTACAGGAGCAGCTGTTGGGGCCCATGAAGTTTATCGGGATCCAAGAGACAAAAGATCTAAAAGGTGACACGCGGGAGCGCGTTGACTTTTACAGGCCTGTCGTGGCTAACGGCCGCGGCATCTTCTCTCGTGCACAATTCTGTAGAAGCTGGTAGGGCCAGTTCTGCGTTATTTTAAAGTGTAGTTGTGTTTTAGTGGAGTGTGCAGAGCAGAGAAGGGTTTGCCTCAGTTGAAGAGGGACTGGGTTAGAGATGGATTAAACTGAACATCCACAAATCCCTGGGCCCTGGGGGGATGCACGTGTGAGTGCTGAGGGAGCTGGCGGAGCTCATTGCTGGCACACTCTCTATCACCTCTGAAAAGTCCTGGAGGACAGGAGGTGCCAGAGGACTGGAGGAAAGCCAGTGTCACTCCAGTCTTCAAAAAAGGCAAGAAGGAAGACCCAGGTGACTGTAGGCTGGGTCAGCCTCGCCTCCATCCCTGGAAAGGTGATGGAACAGCTTTTCCTGGCACCATCTCCAAACACGTTGAGGAAATGAGGCTTCTCCTGAGTACTCATCATAGATTCAACAAGGGGGAAGTCATGCTTGACCGATCTGATAGCTTTTTATGATGGCATCACTAGATGGGTAGGTGAGGGGAAGGCACTGGATGTGGTCTCCCTTGACTTCAGCAAAGCTGTTGAACTGTCTCGCACAGCATCCTCACAGCCAAGCTTGGGGAGTGCAGATTGGATGTCTGGGCAGCGAGATGGATTGGGAACTGGATGAAGGGAAGAGCTTTGAGAGTTGTGGTCAACAGGGCAGAGTCTAGTTAGAGGACGTAGACAGGCTGGAGAGCTGTCCTGGTGGACAACAGGATGACCGTGAGCCAACGGTAGGTGTCCTCATGGCCAAGGAGGCCCATGGCATCCTGAGATGCGTTAGGAAGAGCATGGCCAGCAGGTCGAGGGAGTTTTTCCTCCCTCTGCTCTGCACTGGTGAGGCCTCACCTGGAGTACTGTGTCCAGTTCTGGGCTCCCTGGTTCAAGAAGGACAAGGAACTACTGGAGAGGGTCCAGCGCAGGGCCATTGAGATGATTAAGGGCCTGGTGCACCTACTGTATGATGAAAGGCTGAGAGAGCTGGGTCTGTTTAGGTTGGGGAAGAGGAGGCTGAGGGGAGATCTTACCAATGCATGTAAATATCTAAAGGGTGGGTGTCAGGGAGATGGGGCCAGGCTCTTCTCAGAGGTGTCCAGTGACAGGACATGGGGCAGGGGCTATAAACTGGCGGCTCAACATCAACGTGAGGAAATACTTTACACTGTGAGGGTAACAGAGCCCTGAACAGGCTGCCCAGAGAGGTGGTGGAGTATCTCTCTTTGGAGAGTTTCAAAAGCCACCTTAATTTGTCCCATGTAATCTACTCTAAGCCATCCTGCTCTGGCAGGGGTGTTGGGACTGGATGTCCCTTCCAACCCCTTCCGTTCTGTGATGAGTAAAGTGTTGTTACAGCTACAGCTAAGGACTTGAGGTTTTACCTGAGACGGCCAGAAACACACAGTACAGATACTGGTTTGCTACAGGGGTAAGAGATTAAGTGCAAGAGCTTTTCAGCAATGATTGCACCTGGCAGCTTTGCCAGCATAGAATGAAATCCAGAGGTGTTGCAGCTACCTCAGGACTCGTGTTAATGTGCCAGAGACGATTGTGAGCCGTTAACTGAAGTGATAGCACAGTGGCAGAATTAAAGGTGTGTTTGGGGAACAAAACCTCGCAGAACACGAAACGGAGGCTCTCTTGCTGTAGTCCAGCAAGTTACCAGTCAGTACATGTCAGGAAGAATTTTGTTATCTTGGAAGATGCTACAGATAAGAATTATAACAAAGACTTGTTTTCTCTTTCCAGTCAAGAGACAGATTTACCCGGAGCACCAGAAAACTTGACGTTCAGGGAACGCCAGCGGCTTTTTTCACAGGGTCAGGATGTATCCAATAAAGTCAAAGCCTCTAGGAAATTAATGGAACTGGAAAATGAGTTGAACACAAAATAAGATTAAAGCACCTTATCAGATGTAACTGAAGATCTCTAAACTGAGGGATTGAGATGGGGGGCACTACTAACGAACAGAAAATGAATGTTTTCTGAAAGGAGTGACTTTGATTCCTCTATATCTAAGACTGTTAATTAAGATTTAGAGATACTGCAATAGCAAGAAATCTGATTACTTTGCCAGGAGCTTGTGGTTTATACAATGAAAGCACTGTAAAATTTTAAAAATATGAAACACGTGAAGGTAACTTTTTTTTTTTCCTTTCTGTTTTGGGGGTTAAGTTCTTGTACACCAGACCAAGTAGCACTTGTCAAAGATAAGTTCTGTTTCCTGGTGTTTTACAGACACACTCTTGTTTTAGCTGCTGAGCAGAGAGAGTGAGAATAGCTTGAACTGCCTAAACTAAACTGTGCACTAGAAATTAGTAATTTAGGATGTTTGATAAGAAGCCAATATCTGGGCCACCTTAAATAAGACTTTATATGCAAGTTTGACATGCTGTATGGTGTTCCTAGAATGATCAGCATATCAGTACAGATTTTACACTGCTTAGTACTGGAATAACACACGTTCTGTAGGTAGAACCTTGGAATAAAAACATTTCTAGTCCTGCGTATTTGTTGGGTCTGAAACAGTTGCCTAAGAATTTACCTGTACTTATGGCAAAGTCTGTATGTCGATGCATCCCCACTGTATGTGCTTCAGACTTTCAAAAGCATAAAGATCAAACCTTTGGATAATCGTTTTGTTAACAACTACATGAGCAATAGATAGTAGGCTGCACTTGTGGCCCTCCATCAGCTAGGACCAAAACATTAGCAATGCGTTGAAGGCAAGGAGTGATGATTCCGTTTCCACAGCGAGCGGAACAGAGACGTGCTTTCTGAGAAAGGCAGAAGTTACCAGGCCATTAGAAATGGGACAGTATGGAAAAGTCTGCTAGGACCAGTTCAGCGATACTTCTTTTTTCTTTCTATGGAGAAGTGAACTGGCATGTGGGAGAAAAAAACTGAATGTGAAGCAGCAAATAGAATACTGCTGGCTGGGAGTGCTCCTGCACAGACCTGGTGTGCTGGCAACAAACAGTTGTCACTGAGCAAGCAGTGCTGGCGAGCTCCTTAGTCCAGTAGATTTACTGACGCGCTGTTACTGTCGTGCTGAAAATCTTCTTGGCAGTTCAAGCTATTTTTTCACACTGTAATAGCCTTATTTAATTTTAAATTGTTAATCTTTTTTCCTCCCACTGTTTCTTCAGCTGTGCGTATGTGGCTGATGATGTTGGGAATAAGGACCTCATCGGAGTTGTTTTTTTTCATTGTGTGATGTTAAGACAATATATATTGTGGTTCCAAACAAATTTTCTATTTGACAAAGCCCTTTACTGGCTTTAGATGATTTTTTTTTTTTTCCCTGTATCATATTGTTCTCTTATAAATATATATTTAGGGAATCGTGCACACTTCCAAATACAAAGGGGTAGACTTTCACTGCCTTAGGAAAGAAATCACTTTTAATAAGAGTTGTAAGATAAATAAATGCAAGTTGATGAAAATTGGAGTGTAAATATTTTTTACGTATTTCAGGTTTCTTATTTGAAAGTGTGCTTTTACCGTTTCACCTGTTAAATATGAAGTAGAAGATTAAACTGGTTCAAAGTGTTAATGAAGGATTTGCATGCTTGCTATGTCTGTTAATCAGGAAAAGCAAGCCTCTCCCAATTTATCTTGAGAACACTAGCAGCCTTACAGTGACACATTTTTCTTAAGGAAAAAATTACTTCTGCTGTGGCTGAATTACTGTTGCTGCTAGAATCTGACAAAGGCTTAGCAAAAAAAAAATAACCTATAACCTTCAGTCGAGTGGATTTGGCCGCTATTGGGCATTCGGGTCAAGTGTGAATATGTGTAAAAGTGCTTTTCATATTTGTCTGTGCATTATGATGAAAAACATCAAAACTGCTGTAGTTTCCCATTTCTACTGTATTTCACTCGCAACCTATTTTTAATAAAGTTTGTATTGTATTTAACTTTGCATTAAACGTCTTTTGTGCTGTTTGTTATCTCGTTCTGCGTTCACGACGGCGTTGCCATAAACCAAAGGAGCTGCTCTTTGTAGATGTCCTTTGAAAACAGATGGAGAAGTAAAGCCAGTGTATCTCATAACCAACAGATCCAAACCTCAGATTAATTTACATGGAGAATCAACAGAGGAGGCTGATTCTCATTGATCAGAGGAGAATCTCTTGGCCTACTCTTCAGTATCTGTAGCAGTGGCTTGAAAGAAGTGGTGATTTTTACAAGCAAAGGGAAACAATCCATTGTCTTCTGTACGGTAGTCCCTTGGTCTAAGCAAGAGCAAAGAACTGGTACGAGCAAAAAGTGAATTATTTGATGTGACTGAAGTTGTTGCAGCTGCAAAATGTCATAGAAACGTTTATTTCCAGACTAGAGCAGTCCAGGGGCTGCAGGGGACGACCGGTGTGATAAACAACAGTGGTAACACATTTTCAGTGGGGGAAAAAAAGTTATGAGCTGTGCCTTGTGCAGTTCAGGTCAGGCTTGCAAAGTGAACGCGCCAGGATGCTACAGCATCTGCTTTGCTCTAGGGACGTGAATTATCATGAGCAGCTCTTGATGCTTTAACTGGTGATGACCCTTACAGGGGTAACTGTGAAATCACATCTGTGTATGCAGCCAGGTCTCCTGCTCTCAGCAAAGACTTCAATTGTATTAAACCTGTCAAATTCTGCCTTCTGCACCTATCGTCCATCGACTGTGCTTTTCAACTGCTTTCAGCTACAGCCTTGCTGGTAATTGTGGAAAAGGCAGGGAGAGTAAGGAATCTACAAAGTCCATATGAGGCCAAAGCGCTCGGGGAATCTCAGTTAATTCTTAGTAAGAGGCAGACATTCTGAACTGATCTACAGTTACCAAAGGATGTATCTTGCTAAATACATGGAATGAGGTATTTACCAGTTCACACCACTTCAGGAGGTTCAAACCGCCCGCTGAGCGTGACAAAGGCGCGCTCTGTTATGGGCAGTAGAAAATCCGAAGGCGTACTGCGGTGCATCTCGCCATGCTTGGCACAGGAGGGACACCAACCTTCTCACTTGGTATTTTTCCCCAGTGCTTTTCTACCCATTTCATTTCTTTCCCACTTGGTAATGTTGTAATGGACAACTCGCATCAGAACCCCGCAGCTGGGACCTCGTTGGTCGTGTTGGTTCCGCTGTTGGGGTTAAGTTGAAGCGCATCAGAACTGTTGAAACAGTGCTTACTGAGTAGTATCTTAAGATTTATAATCCACCGTGGTGTTTCACCGATGATAAAATTAGTACAATGTGGATTTAGGCAATTTAATTTATTTTCTGGCCCTCTGGTTCCCGAGAAGGATCTGTAACCGGTCAGGGCTCTGCATTTGCAGGGGGAAGGCAGGATCAAGTCGGTAGAATTTTGGGGAAAGAAGCCAAGAGTCTTCAAAGCAGAGAGCCAGTGTTCGAAGGTGTGCTGGAATACAGCCTTGCAGCAGCTCCAGGAGATTGCTGGATGTTGTGTTTGTTTCTCACGCAGATCTCCCAGACACGCTTTGTTCCCTGCCCATCGAGCAACTTCTCCTAAGCTTTGGAAAGACAAGGAAGTTCCCCAGAGGCAATTGCTGCTGTTCTGGTAAGTCACGGATGTTACTGTGATTTTTAAATTCTTTTTTTATTTATTTTTTTCTTATGATATTCAGTACTATCCAACTTTCAGGTGTGCCTAGAGAAATAAGAGTAGTCCAGGGATGCTCAGTTTTAGGTTACTAGTTCAAAGAGTGATCATAAACTAAGTCGTCTTTGTTACAGCCTACAGAGACCAGATTCCTAATCTAATTTCTAGTGGGTAAAACCCACGTTAGGGATGAGATCAACCCTTACACTTCAGAGATGATCTTTCCGAGATGAGGCTGAGGTTATGTCAGAAAACAGCATTGCTCAGAGCTGACTGCTGCTGCAGGATAAGTGTTACATATAAAAATCACAGCTCAGTGTCAAGAATTGTGACTCACACCCCCCAAGCTACTAAAATATCCTCCCTAAAATAGCTGATGTTGATAAAATCCTGTCTGCCTGACGTAGTGCCAGCGTCTCATAACATCCTCAGTACTGCAATACTTTGGAACTCTCTTAGCCTGGATTCATTTGTTAATTTCCCTTTTTCCACTGATGCAGAACTAGCTGCAAGGACGAGCTGCTGAGGGGTTTTCAGTGAGGTTGTGGTGGTTTTGTTTATTGTTTGGGACATGGTGAGATTCACTGCTGTGTGCCTTTGGATTTTCTGCTGCCCCGAGGAGAGCGCGTTCACCGCATGCAGTAGGCAGGAACTTCAGACCACTGTTTTGCAGGACTGGATGTCTCTGTAATTGTGGTGTTGGCTTCAGTTTAAAAAACCCCAACATTCTGTAGTGTAAAAATAGTGCAATTTCCCACTTCCAAGAAGCTGAGACATGTTTGCATCTGGCATACTTTCACATTTAATAGCCAAAGAGTATTCCAACTGCTTTTAAGTTAACGTTCATCATAAGTAGCATTACTAATGTACGTCACACACTGGCCTCAGAAACCTTAGCATGAGATGCCTCCAGCCAGAGCCTGGATGAGTAGCTCCTGTCATGGGCAACCTCTTAGGATGCCCACGCCAGCTGGACCCGCAGGCTGTGTCCATCTCCTCGGACTATCCCTAGAGACTGGATTTGTTCAGAGTTCCGGGGTTGGAAGGGAGCTCTGGGTATCATGTAGCCTGGGGTCAAAGCAAGGTCAGCTAGAGTTGCCCAGGCCTGTGTCTGCTTGGGTTTTGAGTTCTCTCCAAGGACGGAGACCCCCCAGATGACCTCAGCAACCTGTGTCAGTGTTGAGTATCCTTGATCCCATTAA
Source organism: Chloroceryle amazona (assembly GCA_027560015.1). Lineage (NCBI taxonomy): Eukaryota > Metazoa > Chordata > Aves > Coraciiformes > Cerylidae > Chloroceryle > Chloroceryle amazona. Next base: position 394 of record JANHFX010016686.1, on the reverse strand, counting down.
AAAAAATAAAATTGTTTGCAGGGAATTTCATATGTGTTCATTCGTGCTTATTTCCTCTCGTCCTGTCAGCGCACCATGGAGGGAGCCTGGCTTTCTGTGGTGTCCCGTCGGGTATTTACACGCATTGATCAGATTCCCCTCAGCCGCCTTTCTTTCCTCCAGGCTCAACAACCCACATCTCCCTCTGTACAGCAGATGTTCTGTCCCTTAATCTTCTTTGCGGCCTCTGCAGCCTTAGCCCGTAGCTGCTCGGGGGACAAATCCAACTGAGGCGCTCCGGGCTCTGCCCTCCTCCTCCTGCTCCCGCCCTTGCGACTCTGGGCGGTGGTCGCCCTGTCACTCCAGGCGCGCGCCCCTCAGTCCCGCTGCCGATTGGAGGCGGCACCGCCCCAGG